>QJPP01002898.1:0-37986 GCA_003996215.1 Jaltomata sinuosa | reverse complement strand
GCATGCTTCAGAACATGAATCAAGCCTAACTAATCATATCAATCTCAAATCCAGCAACTAACAGTCTAGCAGTATCCAATTTCATAATTAACCGTAACAGGGAACAATTCTACAAGTAAATAGCAAGAGTCTACCTACAGTCCCCCGGCCGCCCATACAACCGAGGAACACAAACAAGTGAAAACAAACCCTCCGGCATCCCATACTACCAGAACGTACAATCAACAAACAACAAACAAGGGTGGAGCCTCAAACAATGAATGATATGATGCATGAAGATCTCAAGTGAAATGGTATCCCTGTATGTACCTCCTCCGGTGCCGATCCGGCCCAGCAGGTAGGTTTCATGGAAGGACACTGCCCGTATACCTCTACTCCACCATATACCCTTCCTCTGGCACACGCAGCCCGCAGCCCCAAGCCCAGATGGCAAGGTCCATGGAGGTCCCTGACCCCATACTAAAACTCAGTATCAAAACATGCCGTCCGGAAGCAAGTCCGGGTTCAAGATAGAGACCCAGTCTCTAATATGCGTGCCCAGACCCTGTCCAGGACTAAAGTAGTAGGAAAATATCTCAAAAACCCCTCCAAGGGTGCCCGGGCATAATCGAGTCTACACAGTAGAAAGTCATCTCAGGTGCTCGGTCCGACCGAGGCTAAAAATCATCTTAAGTAGCAAGAAAACTCAACTAGCACCCCGGCCCTGCCGAGTCTAGCGTTAATCGTAATATAAATCATAATTTTACCTTCTTTTACCCAAGAATATTCACAAGTTAAATCAAACCATTTCCAATTCATTTTCATCAAAAAGGGGCCCCCGGGGCCATGCAAGGTTTAGAAAATAGTGTCAGTAGGCCCGAAGCCCAAACCATAGTAAAACATGGATAAAACCTCTTTATATGCATGGAAATAGTATGATCACACACAATAGCTGCCCAGCAGCTCACAATCAACCTATCGACCCTGCACAGGCCCACAGCTACTCAACAAGCATAACCAGCCTAGAAGGATAATTCTATGCCCGAAACTCGCGGACATTCCCAAAATCCCACCTTCAATGTTCCAGAGTCAACAAGGTCTCACAGGACCATAAGGGTAAATAAAATATATCAACAAGTACTACAAGCAACGGAGGAACAAAAGTAGGCGGACATGAATAAAGCGGTCGAGGTCTGTGGTACCAACCTAATAAATCCAACCCAAGGATGCCAGCTAGTACAATTTTATCCGATATATTCTAAGTCTAGGGATTTTAATCCATAACCTACCTGTCGTCCGATGACAAGCTGCTAGAATGATGATGTCCACACTCGAACCGCTCCAAGAAACTCTGAAATGAAATCAAACTCGAAATTAGGCTTGAATAACTTGACGTAGATAATTGATTTTCTTCGACGATATAAAATATTTTCAAATATACGCGCGATGCTAATAAAATTCTTAAATTTAGGTTCGCAATTCACCATCGCATGATTTTGATACTCAAGAACTCTCTTGGAACCCTCCCTTATGTTTTCTCACTGTTTCAGAACTGATATGGTGTTTTTAAACGTGAAGTTGAGGCTTTAAATTGGTTTTGACCCGACCCGGTTCGCGACCCGGTTTCTGCCAGACAATCCGCGGTAAAATAGTCATAACTTTTTCCTTCGAGATCAGTTGGACGTGAGGTTTTATGCGTTGGAAACTAGACTCATAGACCTTCGATTTGGTATTTTGGGGGACTTCTAACTCTTTATATATTGAGAGAAAAGCTCTGAGACATTTTACCCAAAGTTCAGAAAATTATTAAAGAAACTTACGATAACTTTTGCCGACTTGCTTGACTTCAAAACTTATCATACGACCAAATAAATGGACCCGGCACCGAAATATCGGTCCCGACAAGCCTTAAATGACTTGGGCCGCTACAAACAAGCTCTAACGGTATAAGGAAAACATATACGTGGAAATGACCAGAAGAGTCATTACATCATCCACTACTAAAAAGGACTTTCGTCCTCGAAATTCAAGGTGTGGGGGGGGGGGGGCTCTGATCGTTCATTTTATGTACTAAATGCTTTTTCGTAATACTCTTTTCTTAAGGGAATTAGCCTAATTATTTCTTTTAAACCTTCTAAGATATAATTTAAATACTGTATATCTTGGGTTCTTTGGTATTCTTCCATATTAGTTTTTACTAAATTTCCTAGCAAGGTTAGGTTTTCAATAGTTTCTTGCCAATACTGTAGGTATGTGAAGTTTACCATTCTTCTGAGTATAAGTCTAGTTCATATAGATCCGTATCTTCATAGATAAATAATTCTGTCCATCCTTGGGTCATTATTTCTATTATTTCAAAGGTTACTAAATTATCATATATTCTTCTTCTAATATCATTATTAGTATGTCTAAGTATATATAATACAAGTATCTTATAGTTGTGGTCATCGTTTAATAAGTAGGTGCTGTTCATTTTACATTTTTGCCAAACATATTCCGTCTAGCCTCTATGTCTATCATAATTATTCATTATTTTATAATAAGTTATCCTGATCATCCTTTCTAGTCACTACCATGCCTTTCTGCTTTAATCGTTTACCCTAACAACGCCTCAACTTTGTTTACTCCCCTAAACGGCCTCTTTGCCTATTGGTTTCAACGTTAGGATGGCATAGTCTAGGCTTAACTACTCTCAGCATATTTTCATGGCAAACTTTCCTCAGGATGGTCGTTATAACAGTACTATAACACAATGAATAATTATGATCTACCAGAGATTATAAGGAATATGATAATTTAGCTATTCATAATCATAAATAAGCATACCTTAATTTTTAGATCATTGATATCTGATTGTGTGGTTTCTTGCTCTTTCTCCATAGCTTAAAAATTTATATATTATCAGTGAGTTACACGAGTGTTTTTCGGTCTACCCCTTTTTGCCTTAGAGGCTTTCTTATTTATACTACTGAAAACACATAAACTATACAATCTTATCCTAAGAGTTGTCCTAACAGTTGTCCTTTACTTTACATAAAGCTACTTTTTATAAAGCTGCTTTTTACTAATTTACATAAGGAAACGAAATAATAAAGTTACTTTACATAAAGAAACAAAATACTTTTTACATAAAGGGACAAAATACTTTATGTTTGTCCTTCTTGTCATATCTTCTGATGTCTTGGTCTTTTTTGTTGTCGGACATGTGTTGTCCGTCCATGTCCATCCATATGTCCATCTGTATTATCATTCCATCTGGACTTCAGGAATTACATTCTCTTCTCCTTGGCATTTTGAACATAGGTGGTTTGGATAACTTGGTCCGATTAGCTTACAGTATCTTGTCATTAGGTTTTGTGAGATAAAATCTTTGCGTATTGCTCTTGTTGTAGGTGTTTCTTCTGGTCTGAGTAGACTCATGACCCATTGGCATATTTCTTCTAGATCATTTTCTCTGACTTCTCTGGAGTTACTATAGAGTATAGTTTGTTCTCTCGAATAATACTTCCATATAGGTATTTGGTTAATATAGTTACCTCCTAGTTCACTTAGTATGGTGGCTAAGCCTATAATCCGTTTATTTGCATAAAATTCTGGTATGTCAATCTTGGGTATTTCCGGTTGTACTTCTATTTTTTCTGGTATAATCATGTCTCTAGTCAATCCTGTTTTTACTGCTTGGATGTTTGGTTTAATTTCATCAAAAAGTATTTCTGTTGGAGCTGTATAGAACTTTATGTAAAAAGGTGTTCCTTTAGTTATTCTCTTGTAAGTGGTGAATGCTTTGTATATGTCCGGTAATGTAGATAATTCGTCTCCTGTTGAGGTATATACTGTGCTAAGTAATCCATAATTGTAACATGTTTTTACTAGGTTTGCATTGGTACCTGGCTGTGCAATAAGGCGGTTATAACCTTGGAGGTGTTGGGTTATGTAATCTTGTTGTGGATTCTTGATATTTTTAGATCTGGGGTTTTGGTTTAAAAAGGTCTGTATTTGGTAAAGATTTTCAATGTATGACCTGGTTATGTGGTTGTAGGTTTGTTTATCTTGTTTAAGACTTTCTTTGTAGGTATGTACCTGGGAGGGTATGGACAAAGGGCCTTTTGGGGTATTTGGTGTATATGGATTGTCAAAGATATTATTCATATTCACATTTGTATATTTTGCTCCTTTACTTGTAGATGCGCCTGTAGCTGTATGCACATGAACATTATGGGTTTTAAGGTGTTTCCCAACGTCACCTTCTTGATCTGGATGTTTAGAGTCTTCCTGTGGACTTAGAACCGCATGTTTAAAGCCATGCTGCTGGCTTATATTGCTTTCTTCTAGCTTTTGTAGCCTTTTTCCCACACTATCCATTTGTAATGAGAGTGTAGTTAAGATTGTAAAGAAATCTTTTGTAGATGTTTCTTGTATATCATCAGTTTGCGTACCTTTTTCTTGATAGGTAATCTGCAATGACATTTTTATCAGATTTAACTATTTCAATTGTAAATGTAAAGTTTTGTATATCTAATACAAGTCTTCTTATTTCTTTAGTTGTAACTGAGTCCTGTATTTTTCGTGTAATCCACCATTTAATCTGTGTATTGTCAGTTCTGACAATGAATTTGTTATAAACAATATATGGCTCGAATGCTAATAAACATTTATATAATGCAAATAATTCTTTTTGATTTTTTTTCCATTTTAATTGTGGTTCTGTGTATGATCCTGAATAGTATCTACAATGGTGTTCTATCTTTTCTTTATCATATTTATACTTAAGGACTCCTCCATAACTATGATCACTGGAATCTGTTTCTACTATGTATATAAATTGCCTATTTTCATCTGGGAAATATAATTTTGGTAATTTCTGACACATAGATTTAATCTTTTTGATATGGGTTTTATCTTTATCATCAAAATGGTATTCTACATCTTTCTTTAATTTTTTCTGTAAAGGTTTCAAGTTTTCTGCTAGTTTGGGTATATATTCTCTTACCTGGTTAACTAGTCCTAGAAATGATTGTAATTTCTTTTTTGTATCGAGGGTTTCATTTAGATTAATTATTTCTTGCACTATATGCGTTTGCATTTTTATCCCATTTTTGTCTATTTGTATCCCTAAGAATTCTATCTGATTTTTCATAATTTCTGCTTTCTTTTTACTTAGGGTTATGCCTGAAGATTTTATAATATGTACAAATTTTTCTAATAGCTTTATGTGTTCATCTTGTGTTCTTGAGTATAATAATATGTCGTCTATATAAACGATACAATTTTCTAGTTGGTTGAAGTAATTATCCATAAAATGTTGATATCTTCCTGGTGCATTTTTATATCCAAATGGTAGTACGTTCCACTCGTAAAAACCCTGTGGTACAGTGAATGCTGTCAATTTTTTAGATTCGTCTTCTAATTTTAGGTGGTAAAATCCCGATTTACAGTCGAATTTGCTAAAATAGTTGTATCCTTGGATTTTTCGTATTTTTAATATCTTATTGGGTATTTGGTAATTGTATGTTTTTGTTTTTGCATTTAAGTTTCTATAATCGATAACCATCCTACTTTTTCCTCTTTTTTGTTCGCTGTGTTTATTTACTATAAAGGCTGGACTTGTATGTTTACTATTACTTTCTTGTATGTAGTTATTTTCTACCAATTCTTTTATATGCATCTTAAAGTCTGCTAGATCGTTAAAATTGTATTTTAGGGGTTTTTGGGTTATTATACTATTATTATCTATTAATTCAATTTTCACTCTAGTTTTATGTTTCTCCCATCCTTGCAGGGGATTATCACTATACAGTAATTTCAATTTATCTTGGATTATTTTTACCTTATTTATTATAAATATAATGATTTCTATTTGAGTATTTTCTTTTTTTTATGTTTCTAGTTTTTGTGTAATTTTTTCACTTCTTTTTATCCATTCTGTGGTTTTCCGTTGTTTATTATTTACTCGTTTCGCTCCTATTTTTTGCTTGCATGGTGTGGTAAACCACCAATGCGTTTTTGTTATTACATGTGGGTAGAATTTTTCTAAAAATGGCATTCCTAGTAACATATCTTTTGTTGTAAACTCAAAGTTGTACATTTCTTCTATTGTTAATATCTTATCCCATATTTGTATTTTTATATTTTTGGCTTTGTGTGTAATCATGCTCCCTTCATTGTTAAATCCTGTTACTACCATAGGTAGTTTTAGTTTTTTCCCATTTTTCTTCTGGTAAACAGTTATATTTGCATATGTTAGCTTCTGCTCCTGTATCTATCATTGGTGTATAATATCTATTGTAATATCCTTCTATTATTATTTTTGTAAGTACATATATTTTCATCGTTCAGTTTGATAACTTTTTATTATTACCTTTTTGTTTTCATAATGTATTGTTAATTGCTTGTCGTCTAGGTTATATGGTCTTACTTTGTCTAGCCATTTTATTCCTAGTGTAATATTTTTATCGCCTTGGTAAACTTTAAATTGTATTACCATTAATATTCCTCCGATGATTATTTCTTTTTCTGTTGTATCTTCTGTATTTATTAAAACTTTTGGTAGATCGGGGCATAATTGTCCATGGGTTAGTATTTCTTTTTCTATTACTAATTCTCTTGTGATGTAATTTTTCTCTTGTCCTGTGTTTATTAATATCTGGTATTTTTGTTGGTCCATAATTCCTGTTATATAGTAATGGTATAGTTTTATTTCTTCTATCCTTTGTTCTATCTGTTTCTGTGGAGTTATATAGTCTATCCTTTTTGATGTGCTCATTCTTGATGATGTCTGTGGTGTTTCATTTTGTGGTACACTCGATGTGCTTAACCTTTCTTTCACTATTTCTAAATCTTCTTCCAAATCAATTTCTTTATAGCTATAATCATTATTATCGATAACCGTAACTATTCTCTCAAAAGGATTTTCTATTTTGATTTTGTTTTTTCTTTGGATTTTTGGGTAATTTACAATCTTTAGCTATATGTCCTAATTTTCCACAGTTGTAACAAGTACATTCTGTTAGTTTTTTCTTTGGTCTGTATGGTTTTTTAGTTTGATAATTTTTTATATAATACCTTTTTCTTGGTTTTTTATGCTTATATTTTGATCGATATTTTTTATATCTATGTTGTCTGTATTTTTTATTTTTTGTTTTTTGTCGCATATAGTATTTATCTGTACATCCGAATTGGGGTGCTGTTTTATTTTTACAACATGCTAAATTTCTTAGCAATATTTTTTCCATTTTTACATTCTCCTTATGTTTTTCACATAATTCTATGAGCCATTGTTGTAGAAATTTCATCCTAGCTCCTAGTGTATCTGTTAATCCTGCCTCATTCCAATCTTTTATTATTTTTGAACTGAAAGATTCTGGTAATTTTGTGAAATATAGCTTTCTTATTTCTTTACTTTCATCTACATTATATATTCCTTTATAATAATAGTCTCTGAATGCACAAGTATATTCGTCTATGTAACACATATTACATATTGCTAATTTTGTCATTAAATTCCTGTTTATAAACTTTTCTTTATTTTGTTCTTCTATTTCTGTTGTCATGCTACTAAATTCATTTCTTATAGCTATTTCATATTTATGTAATATTTCCATAGTGGTTGTCGCTGTTTCTCCGTCAAATTTTTTATTACTTCTTAGAGTATTTAGGCTTTCGTTTGTTAAGTTTAGTAACCATAATTTTACTGTTCCTATGAGTGTCCTTTCTATGTATCCTGGTGTTTCGGTAATTGTTATTTTATTGTCTATTAATTGTTTTGATATATATCCTATCCATAATTGGATTGCTTTGTCTATATCTGCTATGCAGTCTAGATCTAAAAAATTATGTTGTTCAGTTACTGGTTTCGGACTCCATTTTTTGTTTGATCTTTTATCCCATAGTGCGTCCTGTCTACCCGGTTGTTCATAGTTGGCTGTATAATAATTTTTTTTGTTATTCCAGATGTGCTAGGTTTTTCATCTATATTTAGGTCTCCCGTATTTATTTCTAAATTTTTTGTTTGTTCTGTACTTCCTACTAGTTCCGTATATGTTTTACTTATTTCTGACTTTTGGTCATCTAGATTATTATCACAATCCATTTCTCCAGTTATTTCATCAATTCCTATTTCAGGTAGATTTTCTTGTAATTTTTCCTTAAACTTATTTATCTCATCTGTTAATTTTGTTTCTTTTATTTTTTCCTGTTGTTTGGTCTCATACATTTCTTTTAATAGTGCTAGTTCTTTTTCAAATTCTAATATTTTAGTATTTTTTACCTCTTCTAATTTTTGTACCTCCTTTTTTGCTTGGTATATTATCATGTCGATTTCTCTTTTTCTATCTATCTCTTTGTTTTCTTTTGTTATTCGTACCATAGTTGTCAAACTATCTTCTAATCGTACTGTTTCTTTTTCTAACATTAAGTATAATTTATCTCCTATTTTTTTATATCTTCGTCCTAGATTTGAAAATATTATCTTTATTTTTAATCCATCATGATTTTCATATGTTTTTTCCTCCACCGCAAATTCTTCTTTATTCATTATAAATTGTGTTGGAATTTGTATTCAAGTTGTTGTATTTGTATTTGTAAGTTGAATATAGTTTTTCTTTGTGATAGTAAAGAATTTTGACACGTTCCTGCAAACATATTATTACTGAGCCTATTTTGTCTATGTCGTAATTTTTGTCTTTTTTCAGTAATTTTTTCTGAGAGTTGTCGTCTATATTCTTCCTTGTCCATTTTGTTTTTTCAGATATTGGATGTATTTGTATTCTGTCATAGATATAGTATCTATTAATTGCTCTAATTTATTTTTATCTATATTTGTTGTATATAACCATTTATATTTTGGGTATAATTTGTTTAATTTTTTATTTATTTTTCTTAGTTTCTTACTAATTTGCAGTGTCTTTTTTGCTGTACTAGCTCTGATATCAATTTTTTTTTGGGGGGGGGGGGGCTCTGATCGTTCATTTTATGTACTGAATGCTTTTTCGTAATACTCTTTTCTTAAGGAAATTAGCCTAATTATTTCTTTTAAACCTTCTAAGATATAATTTAAATACTGTATATCTTGGGTTCTTTGGTATTCCAATTTTGGGGGGGCTCTGATCGTTCATTTTATGTACTGAATTCTTTTTCGTAATACTCTTTTCTTAAGTGAATTAGCCTAATTATTTCTTTTAAACCTTCTAAGATATATTTTAAATATCGTATATCTTGGGTTCTTTGGTATTCTTCCATATTAGTTTTTACTAAATTTCCTAGCAAGGTTAGGTTTTCAATAGTTTCTTGCCAGTACTGTAGGTATGTGAAGTTTATCATTCTTCTGAGTATAAGTCTAGTTCATATAGATCCGTATCTTCATATATAAATAATTATGTCCATCCTTGGGTCATTATTTTTATTATTTCAAAGGTTACTAAATTATCATATATTCTTCTTCTAATATCATTATTAGTATGTCTAAGTATATATAATACAAGTATCTTATAGTTGTGGTCATCATTTAATAAGTAGGTGCTGTTCATTTTACATTTTTGCCAAACATATTCCGTCTAACCTCTATGTCTATCATAATTATTCATTATTTTATAATAAGTTATCCTGATCATCCTTTCTAGTCACTACCATGCCTTTCTGCTTTAATCGTTTACCCTAACAGCGCCTCAACGTTGTTTACTCCCCTAAACAGCCTCTTTGCCTATTGGTTTCAACGTTAGGATGGCATAGTCTGGGCTTAACTACTCTCAGCATATTTTCATGGCAAACTTTCCTCAGGATGGTCGTTATAACAGTACTATAACATAATGAATAATTATGATCTACCAGAGATTATAAGGAATATGATAATTTAGCTATTCATAATCATAAATAAGCATACCTTAATTTTTAGATCATTGATATCTGATTGTGTGGTTTCTTGCTCTTTCTCCATAGCTTAAAAATTTATATATTATCAGTGAGTTACACGAGTGTTTTTCGGTCTGCCCCTTTTTGCCTTAGAGGCTTTCTTATTTATACTACTGAAAACACATAAACTATACAATCTTATCCTAACAGCTGTCCTAACAGCTGTCTTTTACTTTACATAAAGCTGCTTTTTATAAAGCTGCTTTTTACTAATTTACATAAGGAAACGAAATAATAAAGTTGCTTTACATAAAGAAACAAAATACTTTTTACATAAAGGGACAAAATACTTTATGTTCGCTCTTCTTGTCATATCTTCTGTTGTCTTGGTCTTTTTTGTTGTCCGTCCATGTGTTGTCCGTTCATGTCCGTCCATCTGTCCATCTGTATTATCATTCCATCTGGACTTCAGGAATTACATTCTCTTCTCCTTGGCATTTTGAACATAGGTGGTTTGGATAACTTGGTCCGATTAGCTTACAGTATCTTGTCATTAGGTTTTGTGAGATAAAATCTTTGCGTATTGCTCTTGTTGTAGGCGTTTCTTCTGGTCTGAGTAGACTCATGACCCATTGGCGTATTTCTTCTAGATCATTTTCTCTGACTTCTCTGGAGTTACTATAGAGTATAGTTTGTTCTCTCGAATAATACTTCCATATAGGTCTTTGGTTAATATAGTTACCTCCTAGTTCACTTAGTATGGTGGCTAAGCCTATAATCCGTTTATTCGCATAAAATTCTGGTATGTCAATCTTGGGTATTTCCGGTTGTACTTCTATTTTTTCTGGTATAATCATGTCTCTAGTCAATCCTGTTTTTACTGCTTGGATGTTTGGTTTAATTTCATCAAAAAGTATTTCTGTTGGAGCTGTATAGAACTTTATGTAAAAAGGTGTTCCTTTAGTTATTCTCTTGTAAGTGGTGAATGCTTTGTATATGTCCGGTAATGTAGATAATTCGTCTCTTGTTGAGGTATATACTGTGCTAAGTAATCCATAATTGTAACATGTTTTTACTAGGTTTGCATTGGTACCTGGCTGTGCAATAAGGCGGTTATAACCTTGGAGGTGTTGGGTTATGTAATCTTGTTGTGGATTCTAGGTATTTTTAGATCTGGGGTTTTGGTTTAAAAAGGTCTGCATTTGGTAAAGATTTTCAATGTATGACCTGGTTATGTGGTGGTAGGTTTGTTTATCTTGTTTAAGACTTTCTTTGTAGGTATGTACCTGGGAGGGTATGGACAAAGGGCCTTTTGGGGTATTTGGTGTATATGGTTTGTCAAAGATATTATTCATATTCACATTTGTATATTTTGCTCCTTTACTTGTAGATGCGCCTGTAGCTGTATGCACATGAACATTATGGGTTTTAAGGTGTTTCCCAACGTCACCTTCTTGATCTGGATGTTTAGAGTCTTCCTGTGGACTTAGATCCGCATGTTTAAAGCCATGCTGCTGGCTTATATTGCTTTCTTCTAGCTTTTGTAGCCTTTTTCCCACACTATCCATTTGTAATGAGAGTGTAGTTAAGATTGTAAAGAAATCTTTTGTAGATGTTTCTTGTATATCTTCAGTTTGCGTACCTTTTTCTTGATAGGTAATCTGCAATGACATTTTTATCAGATTTAACTATTTCAATTGTAAACGTAAAGTTTTGTATATTTAATACAAGTCTTCTTATTTCTTTAGTTGTAACTGAGTCCTGTATTTTTCGTGTAATCCACCATTTAACCTGTGTATTGTCAGTTCTGACAATGAATTTGTTATAAACAATATATGGCTCGAATGCTAATAAACATTTATATAATGCAAATAATTCTTTTTGATTTATTTCCCATTTTAACTGTGGTTCTGTGTATGATCCTGAATAGTATCTACAATGGTGTTCTATCTTTTCTTTATCATATTTATACTTAAGGACTCCTCCATAACTATGATCACTGGAATCTGTTTCTACTATGTATATAAATTGCCTATTTTCATCTGGGAAATATAATTTTGGTAATTTTTGACACATAAATTTAATCTTTTTGATATGGGTTTTATCTTTATCATCAAAATGGTATTCTACATCTTTCTTTAATTTTTTCTGTATAGATTTTAAGTTTTCTGCTAGTTTTGGTATATATTCTCTTACCTGGTTAACTAGTCCTAGAAATGATTGTAATTTCTTTTTTGTATCGAGGGTTTCATTTAGATTAATTATTTTTTGCACTATATGCGTTTGCATTTTTATCCCATTTTTGTCTATTTGTATCCCTAAGAATTCTATCTGATTTTTCATAATTTCTGCTTTTTTTTTACTTAGGCTTATGCCTGAAGATTTTATAATATGTACAAATTTTTCTAATAGCTTTATGTGTTCATCTTGTATTCTTGAGTATAATATATGTCGTCTATATAAACGATACAATTTTCTAGTTGGTTGAAGTAATTATCCATAAAATGTTGATATCTTCCTGGTACATTTTTATATCCAAATGGTAGTACGTTCCACTCGTAAAAACCCTGTGGTACAGTGAATGCTGTCAATTTTTTAGATTCGTCTTCTAATTTTAGGTGGTAAAATCCCGATTTACAGTCGAATTTGCTAAAATAGTTGTATCCTTGGATTTGTCGTATTTTTAATATCTTATTGGGTATTTGGTAATTGTATGTTTTTGTTTTTGCATTTAAGTTTCTATAATCGATAACCATCCTACTTTTTCCTCTTTTTTGTTCGCTGTGTTTATTTACTATAAAGGCTGGACTTGTATGTTTACTATTACTTTCTTGTATGTAGTTATTTTCTACCAATTCTTTTATATGCATCTTAAAGTCTGCTAGATCGTTAAAATTGTATTTTAGGGGTTTTTGGGTTATTATACTATTATTATCTATTAATTCAATTTTCACTCTAGTTTTATGTTTCTCCCATCCTTGCAGGGGATTATCACTATACAGTAATTCCAATTTATCTTGGATTATTTTTACCTTATTTATTATAAATATAATGATTTCTATTTGAATATTTTCTTTTTTTTATGTTTCTAGTTTTTGTGTAATTTTTTCACTTCCTTTTATCCATTCTGTGGTTTTTCGTTGTTTATTATTTACTCGTTTCGCTCCTATTTTTTGCTTGCATGGTGTGGTAAACCACCAATGCGTTTTTGTTATTACATGTGGGTAGAATTTTTTTAAAAATGGCATTCCTAGTAACATATCTTTTGTTGTAAACTCAAAGTTGTACATTTCTTCTATTGTTAATATCTTATCCCATATTTGTATTTTTATATTTTTGGCTTTGTGTGTAATCATGCTCCCTTCATTGTTAAATCCTGTTACTACCATAGGTGTTTTTAGTTTTTTCCATTTTTCTTCTGGTAAACAGTTATATTTGCATATGTTAGCTTCTGCTCCTGTATCTATCATTGGTGTATAATATCTATTGTAATATCCTTCTATTATTATTTTTGTAAGTACATATATTTTCATCGTTCAGTTTGATAACTTTTTATTATTACCTTTTTGTTTTCATAATGTATTGTTAATTGCTTGTCGTCTAGGTTATATGGTCTTACTTTGTCTAGCCATTTTATTCCTAGTGTAATATTTTTATCGCCTTGGTAAACTTTAAATTGTATTACCATTAATATTCCTCCGATGATTATTTCTTTTTCTGTTGTCTCTTCTGTATTTATTAAAACTTTTGGTAGATCGGGGCATAATTGTCCATGGGTTAGTATTTCGTTTTCTATTACTAATTCTCTTGTGATGTAATTTTCCTCTTGTCCTGTGTTTATTAATATCTGGTATTTTCGTTGGTCCATAATTTCTGTTATATAGTAATGGTATGATTTTATTTCTTCTATCCTTTGTTCTATCTGTTTTTGTGGAGTTATATAGTCTATCCTTTTTGATGTGCTCATTCTTGATGATGTCTGTGGTGTTTCATTTTGTGGTACACTCGATGTGCTTAACCTTTCTTTCACTATTTCTAAATCTTCTTCCAAATCAATTTCTTTATAGCTATAATCATTATTATCGATAACCATAACTATTCTCTCAAAAGGATTTTCTATTTTGATTTTGTTTATTTTATTTTTTGCTGTTATCTTATGTTTTGTTGTTAAAACATACAAGTTTTTGCATCTTGCTGTGAATACTTTACTTCCTGGGGCTAGTTCTATTCCTGACACTTTCCAATATAGTACTAATGATTTATCTATATTTTTGTCATTTACTGCTACTGAATAGTTTGCGCTTATTATGAATTTAAACTTTTGGTATATTAAATTGCCTTTTACTGCACTGATTATACTTTTTTCTATAGGTTGTATAATTCTATCATCTGCCAAGTATATTTCTATTGGAGTATCTATTCCTTCCCTAAAACATGCTTTTATTAGTATTTCTGTTCCTCCTAGGTGTACATACTTGATTCGATTTTTTGCTTTTATATCTTGTATTTCTTTGTTTAATATTCGTTTGTTTATTATTGGTATTTTAGCCTTTCCTCTGGTGTATTTACAGTCTATTATATGTTCCTTTTGACTTACTACATAGTATTCTTCTTTCTGTCTTTTAAACCAATTTTTTATTGTTGGTACCTCGAGTATTTTTTCTACGCTTAGGTCTAATTCTTTTCCTTTTATCTATTCAAATATATTGTTATCAAATATGATTTTTTGTTCTGACGATTCTTCGTCTTGGTATTCCTCTTGCGTTACTATTTGTATACCTTTTTCAGTCATTAGTTAGATTTCATCTTTCTCATTGATTTCGTCATCGTCATCGTCGGATAACTCATATTCGTTGTCTGTGGATAACTCGTATATACTATCTTCGCTTTCTAATTCATAATCTATATAGTCTATTTGCATATATTCGTCTTTGTCTATTTCTGTTATTTGTTTTTTCTTTGGATTTTTGGGTAATTTACAATCTTTAGCTATATGTCCTAATTTTCCACAGTTGTAACAAGTACATTCTGTTAGTTTTTTCTTTGGTCTGTATGGTTTTTTAGTTTGATAATTTTTTATATAATACCTTTCTCTTGGTTTTTTATGCTTATATTTTGATCGATATTTTTTATATCTATGTTGTCTGTATTTTTTATTTTTTTGTTTTTTGCCGCATATAGTATTTATCTGTACATCCGAATTGGGGTGCTGTTTTATTTTTACAACATGCTAAATTTCTTAGCAATATTTTTTCCATTTTTACATTCTCCTTATGTTTTTCACATAATCCTATGAACCATTGTTGTAGAAATTTCATCCTAGCTCCTAGTGTATCTGTTAATCCTGCCTCATTCCAATCTTTTATTATTTTTGAACTGAAAGGTTCTGGTAATTTTGTGAAATATAGCTTTCTTATTTCTTTACTTTCATCTACATTATATATTCCTTTATAATAATAGTCTCTGAATGCACAAGTATATTCGTCTATGTAACACATATTACATATTGCTAATTTTGTCATTAAATTCCTGTTTATAAACTTTTCTTTATTTTGTTCTTCTATTTCTGTTGTCATGCTACTAAATTCATTTCTTATAGCTATTTCATATTTATGTAATATTTCCATAGTGGTTGTCGCTGTTTCTCCATCAAATTTTTTATTACTTCTTAGAGTATTTAGGCTTTCGTTTGTTAAGTTTAGTAACCATAATTTTACTGTTCCTATGAGTGTCCTTTCTATGTATCCTGGTGTTTCAGTAATTGTTATTTTATTGTCTATTAATTGTTTTGATATATATCCTATCCATAATTAGATTGTTTTGTCTATATCTGCTACGCAGTCTAGATCTAAAAAATTATGTTGTTCAGTTACTGGTTTCGGACTCCATTTTTTGTTTGATCTTTTATCCCATAGTGCGTCCTGTCTACCCGGTTGTTCATAGTTGGCTGTATAATAATTTTTTTTGTTATTCCAGATGTGCTAGGTTTTTCATCTATATTTAGGTCTCCCGTATTTATTTCTAAATTTTTCGTTTGTTCTGTACTTCCTACTAGTTCCGTATATGTTTCACTTATTTCTGACTTTTGGTCATCTAGGTTATTATCACAATCCATTTCTCCAGTTATTTCATCAATTCCTATTTCAGGTAGATTTTCTTGTAATTTTTCCTTAAACTTATTTATCTCATCTGTTAATTTTGTTTCTTTTATTTTTTCCTGTTGTTTGGTCTCATACATTTCTTTTAATAGTGCTAGTTCTTTTTCTAATTCTAATATTTTAGTATTTTTTACCTCTTCTAATTTTTGTACCTCCTTTTTTGCTTGGTATTTTATCATGTCGATTTCTCTTTTTCTATCTATCTCTTCGTTTTCTTTTGTTATTCGTACCATAGTTGTCAAACTATCTTCTAATCGTACTGTTTCTTTTTCTAACATTAAGTATAATTTATCTCCTATTATTTTTCTAAGTGTTGGAACTTTTAAGACTCCAATTTTTTTTCTAAGTGTTGGAACTTCAAACTTCTTCTTCTACACTCATTTTCTTCGATTTCTCAACTATTTAACAACCAATTAACATCTTTAATTACTTGTTAACTAGTTTTTAAACATCAAATCATCTCTTTGATTCTCCAAATTAAGCAACAACAAGTAGTTTCTCCTACTTTTGTTACTTAGTTCTTGAGTCCGAATTCTTTCGTGCTTCTTCCTTCTTCTTTTATTGTCTTGTTTCGTTGATTAATTCCTTGATTCAAGTCCGTTTAGAGTCTTTCAAGTCATCCTTCTTTCAAGAGTCACAAAAATCCCTCCTCCACAAAGGATAGGTGACCTTGAGTTGACTGAGCAGAGCTAGTTCACTACCAATTTTGAGACGACGCCATAGGAGGTGAGTTGAGCGTTACATACGAGGGACGTGAGCCTTTTCCTACTAACCTTGTTTGTTGAGTTTTGTAGGTACCATGTCCCACCACGGTGCAAGTCCAATTGGGGAGAGCTCGGAGAACCTCATGGAGGTTCTTACACACCTCTCCAAACAAATGGCGGAAATGAATGGGAAGTTAGGAGGTTTGGAGGAAAGGTTGGTACGGGTGGAAAATGAGAATAGAGGGAAGACACTCCAAGTCGAAAATGAGGAGGCAAGGAGAGTATCGGTGCATTCCACCACCATTACTCCGGGGCAAGCTCACCAACTATGTTACCCTCCACAAAATCGAACCCAAAACTTCCAACAACCCACCTTCCACACAAACAACCCTCCAAACCACCAAAGGCAACCAACACCACATCCACATCCACATCCACAAGCCTATCGCTCTCCACAAGAGAACCGTCCTTTTGTGGCAAACCAAGTTTTATACCAAACTCCACTCCGTAATCCATCAAATGCATCCTTACGTGATTCCTACATATCACCTCCACGAAACACCACACAAACACCCTACCCAAACCACCAATTTCAAAATCCTCTCTATGACGACATGAATGAAGATCACAATAATGATGAGTTTTGGGAGCATGGGGGTAGAGATGACTATGAAGGGCCAAGGGAAGGAGTCCAGCCTCGGGACTTAGGGTGGGAACAAGGAATAGGAGGTCAACACTATGGGAATAGAGGAGATAGGATGGGGAATAGAGGAGCTAGGCATGGAGAACGGAATGATCAAGATAGGGGATTGAACACGATCAAGGTTACACTTCCAAAGTTCAAGGGAAGTAGTGACCCGGATGAATTTCTTGAATGGAAACTACAAAGTGAACGGATTTTCCTTACTAATAACATCTCGGAATCATTGAAGGCGAAGTATGCCCTCACTCAATTCGAGGGATATGCTTCCACATGGTGGGAATCCAAGAGGAGGGAACGAGAGAGTCGTCATATCTATGAGTTGCCCACTTGGCAAGAGTTGGTTGGTCTAATGGAGTATAGGTATTTGACTCCGGATTACTACCAAGAAGCTCTCAAGAAGGTGTACATGCTTAGGCAAGGTACCAAGAGTGTTGAAGAATACTATGATGAATTTGAGAACTTGAGAATGAAGTCCAAGCTTGAGGAGCATATGCAATACACGGTGATACGATTCATGGCAAACTTGAGGCCCGATATCTTGAAGCCTTTGAGACTTAAACACTATGAGAATCTTGAAGCGGCTTTCCATGATGCCTCTAAGGTCGAAATGGATTTGAAAGATGAGAAGACATACAAGGCCAAGAATTTTTCAACTTCCTCATGGAGTAAAAACAATGATAAGTGGAAGACCCCAACTCCTCGAGAATCATCTAAAGGTAGTGGTCAAGACACTCAAGTCAAGGTTGATTACAAAGCCAAAGGGAATGACAAGCCGAAAGGAGGTAACTTTGAAAAACCCAACTTTCCTCGACCCTCTACCATCCAATGCTTTCGATGTCAAGGGAGGGGACATATTGCTAGTGAGTGTCCTAATAGAAGGACAATTGTTGCTTTTCGTGATGGGTATAAAACCGATGAGGAAGATGAGCATAATGAAAGAAGTGAGGGAGAGGGGGATAAAGGTGAAGGGGAGAGAGTAGCTTCGGGGGATGAGGAAGAAAGGTTGGATGAGAGGGTAAATTTCGCTTGCTTCATGGAAAGGGGGCAACCCCTACTTGATGATAATGAAGAGTTAAAGGTAAATACCAACCTTTCATGTGTTGTGAGGAGGATTATGGGAGCTCTTGCCAAAGAAGAACTTGACCAAAGGGAGAATCTGTTTCATGTTAGGTGCAAGATCCAAGATAAGGTGTGTTCTTTGATTATTGATAGTGGGAGTTGCACTAATATGGTGAGTAGTTCTTTGGTGGAGCATATGCAAATTCCAACAAGAAGGCATTTCAACCCATACAAGCTACAATGGCTCAATGAGAGTGGAGAGATGAAGGTCCTCAAACAAGCAAGTATTCGATTTAGTGTGGGCAAGTACAATGAGGAGTTGATTTGTGATATGGTACCCACGTTGGCTTGTCATGTATTATTGGGGAGGCCTTGGAAATTTGATAGAGATGTTGTGCACTATGGAAGGACCAACAAGTATGCTTTTGTGATTGATGGTAAGAAATATGTACTTGCACCTTTCACCCCATGCCAAGTGAGTGAGGACTATCGGGCTATGAATGAGCTTCGGGAGAGAATAAGGGTGGCAGAAGCTAAGAGTGAAGGTGAAAGTTCCACCATTGTTCCAAAAGAGGGAAGTGACTTGGCTAAAAATAAGAAGAACATGTGTATGATAGCCAAGCCAAACAATTGTCTAAAGGGTGTGGATGAGGAACGCTTTTTAGTGTGCCTTGTCAACACCAATCTTTTATTGCATGCTAACCAAGATACTAGCATTTTGCCTAGTATTGTTTCTTCTCTTTTGCAGGACTATGATGAACTATTTCCGGATGAGATGCCCGCGGGACTACCACCCTTGAGGGGAATTGAGCACCAAATTGACTTTGTGCCGGGGTCACAAATTCCCAACCGACCAGCCTATAGGTGTAATCCGGAAGAGACCAAGGAGCTACAAAGGCAAGTGGAAGAACTCCTTGAAAAGGGATTGATCAAAGAAAGCCTAAGCCCGTGTGCCTTACCGGTTATCCTTGTTCCCAAAAAGGATGGTACTTGGAGAATGTGCATTGATTGTAGAGCCGTGAACAAGATTACAATCAAGTATAGGCATCCAATTCCAAGACTTGATGACATGTTGGATGAGCTTTGTGGATCAAGTGTGTTCTCAAAGGTTGATCTTAGGAGTGGGTACCATCAAATTCGAATGAAACCGGGTGATGAATGGAAGACGGCTTTCAAAACAAAATTTGGGTTATATGAATGGCTTGTGATGCCGTTTGGTTTGACTAATGCTCCAAGCACTTTCATGAGGTTGATGAATCATGTTCTAAAACCCTTCATCAACAAGTTTGTGGTTGTGTACTTTGATGACATACTTGTGTATAGCAAGACAATTGAAGAGCATGTAGGCCATTTGAAACAAGTGTTTGATGTTTTGCTACGAGAAAGGTTATTTGCGAATCTCAAGAAGTGTTCTTTTTGTGTTGAAAAGGTAGTATTCTTGGGCTTTGTGGTTAGTGCAAGTGGTATAGAGGTTGATGAAGAAAAGGTGGAGTCAATCAAGACTTGGCCGACCCCATCCAATGCAACCGAGGTAAGAAGTTTTCATGGGTTGGCGAGCTTTTACCGGCGTTTTGTGAAGGGTTTTAGTTCAATTGCTTCCCCATTAACCGAATTGATCAAGAAGGATGTACCTTTTGTGTGGGGGGAAGACCAAGAGAAGTCCTTTCAAGCATTGAAGTCCATGTTGCGTTCCTCCCCATTACTCCAACTACCTAATTTTGATAAAGCTTTTGAGATAGAGTGTGATGCTTCGGGTGTTGGGATAGGTGGTGTCTTGATGCAAGAGGGAAAACCATTGGCTTACTTTAGTGAAAAACTAAAGGGAGCTACTCTTCGGTACTCAACTTATGACAAGGAATTATATGCACTTGTGAGGATATTGGCTAATTGGCAACACTACTTGTGGCACAAAGAGTTCGTGATAAGGACCGATCATGAGTCCTTGAAACATCTTAAGGGGCAATCCAAGTTGAACAAGCGACATGCCAAATGGGTTGAATTCATTGAGACCTTTCCATATGTGATCAACTACAAGCAAGGCAAAGAGAATGTAGTAGCGGATGCTCTATCAAGGAGGTTTGTATTGGTCAACACCTTGGCTTCTAAAATGATGGGATTTGAAAGCTTGAAGGGATTCTATTCTATGGATCCCTATTTCAAAGAAACTCTTGATTGTCTTAGTCAAGGGAAGCGGGTTGATAGGTTCCAATTGGTTGATGGATTCTTGTTCAAGAATGGGCGAGTTTGTGTGCCCATGAGTTCATGGAGAGAGTTGTTTGTCAAGGAAGCTCATAGTGGTGCTTTGATGGGGCACTTTGGAGTACCCAAGACACTTGACATCCTTATGGAACAATTTTACTGGCCAAAGATGAAGCATGATGTGGAGCGGATTTGTGGACAATGTCTCGAATGCAAGCAAGCCAAATCCACGACTCGGCCTCAAGGTAAGTATACCCCTCTTCCTACTCCTAGTGGTCCATGGATGGACATTTCTATGGATTTTGTGTTAGGACTTCCTAGGACTAAAAGAGGACATGATAGCATATTTGTGGTAGTGGATAGGTTCTCTAAAATGACTCATTTCATTCCATGCCATAAATGTGATGATGCATCCCATGTAGCATCCTTGTTTGTCATTAATGTGCTTAAATTACATGGAGTCCCTCAAACCATTGTTAGTGATAGGGATTCCAAATTTCTTAGTCATTTTTGGAAGAATCTATGGGGTACACTTGGTACCAAACTCATGTTTTCTACTTCTTTTCATCCTCAAACGGATGGACAAACCGAAGTAGTCAATCAGACTCTTGGAAGCATGCTTAGGTGTATGATTAGGGGCACCCCGACCACTTGGGAAGACCATTTACCCTTGATAGAATTTGCATATAACCGGTCTTTCCACTCTTCTATTAGAATGTCCCCATTTGAAGCATGTGATGGCTTTAAGCCTTTGTTTCCATTAACTATGACTCCTTTATCTAGCCATGTTGTTGTGAGCCTAGATGCTGAACAAAGAGCAAAGGAGATGATGAACATTCATTCCAAGGTAAAAGAGGCCATTGAAAAGAACAATTCAAAGGTGGCCAACCGAAAGAATCGTGGAAGAAAGGAAGTGATTTTCCACTCGGACGATTGGGTGTGGGTTTATTTCTGAAAGGAGAGGTTCCCACAAGTTTGAAAAGGAAAGCTAAGCCCAAGGGGAGACGGACCCTTAAAAGTGCTCAAGCGGATAAATGACAATGCATACATGATTGACTTACCAAGTGAGTATAATTTTCATAATGTTTTTAATGTTAGTGATCTTTCTCCTTGTGTTGTAGGTGATCAATTGGATTCGAGGATGAATCATTTTCAAGAAGGGGAGGATGATACTAGATTGGAAAGCATGGATGGTACTATCTTGGATGGCACTTATCCTTCAAGGCCTTTCACACGTAGTCAAGCTAAAGAGCTCCAAGACCTTCAAGCAATGTTCATGAAAAGGGAAGCATTGGAGAAGCTTGAAGAATCCCAAAGGAAAGCATACAATGTGTGGGTGGTCTATTAAAGTGAGGTGTGATACAATCATGGTTAGCTTGGAGCATATTAGGAGGGGCTTTTATATATGGATGATAGCTTGGAGCCCGGAGAAAGCCATGGAGCAACAAATGTACAAGGCCATGGGCAATCAAGATGTCATTTGGGCAATCAAGAAGGGCCCTTATGGGTTATTTCGAAAATAGTCACTTTTGGGCTATTTTTGTAATAGGCTATTTGTGTAAAGGAAATAACTATAAATAGTTGCTTTAGCCATTTTCATACTTAGATTATTGATGATTGAATTGTCTTGAATAGACTTGATATTTTAGGTTAGGATATTGATTGGGTTCAATTTCAATTATTAGTTTAGAATGAGTGATTAGGGTGGATTCCCGAATTGCTTGTGTTATCTTCTTTGCTTAATTGATCATCGAGTTATCACTTGTGGATTCAATTTGGTTTCTCATGCATTTGATTGAGTTTTATTCTCCCTTGGTTGATTGTTGATTCAATTAGCCTTTCTTTCTTCTATTCTCATCTCAATTTCTTCTAATTCTCATCTTAATTTCTCCACTATCTTTATTTTGTGTTGTTGAATTCTGTGTTTCCGGTATCGATTTTAGTCACTCGATTGAGATCGTTATCATTTGGTATCAGAGCTTAGGTTTTAAGAGTTGTTCCATCAATTCTTAGGTCTTAGGTTCACAAAAAAAAAAAAAAAAAAATCGTCCAAAAAAAAAAAAAAAACCGAAAATTTTCTTGTTTGATTTCTTGTTTTTGACACTAGATTCTTGTTCCCTAGTGTTTTTTGAGTCTAGATTTCAAATTATATTCAATTTGGAGTTGTAGAAGTGAAGTTGCCATTGAAGGACTTTGAAGTTTTGAAAACTTGCAAACTTGAAAAGTGGGTCTTTTGATTGGGGAGAAATTGGAGCTTAAAACTATTGGAGTTTGTTCCCTAAGTCGAGGGGAAGATAATCCTAAAGTTTGAGCCAATTCCGAGTTGATTTGAAGGTGTTGGTGTTTAGTGTGTGTTCTTGGTGTTCTAGGTGTTTTTGATATTCATCAAGAACATCTTGAAGAAGAAGAAGCCAAAAGGTACATTTAATCCAACTTTTCCAAGTCAAAGTGGTCAAAGATGTTTGTTGGATCCACAAGTGGAATTTAAAAAAAAAAAAAAAGAAATTCAAAGGACCAAATCTGCCCCTTAGAAAAAGTTTTGGGGGCTGAAATGCACACTTGCAAACTTGGACAGAATGCTTCAAATTTTGGGACCCCAAAATTTTTCTAAGTGTTGGAACTCTTAAGACCTCAAAATTTTTCTAAGTGTCCAAACTTCAAATTTCTTCTTCTACACTCATTTTTCTTCTATTTCTCTACTATTTAACAACTAATTAACATCTTTAATTACTTGTTAACTAGTTTTAAAACATCAAATCACTTCTTTGATCCTTCAAATTAAGCAACACAAGTAACTTTTCTACTTTTGTTACTTAGTTTTTTTTTGAGTTCGTTTTCTTTCGTGCTTTTTTTCTTCAACTTTTCTCATTTCATTTCGTAGATAATTTCTTGATTCAAGTCCTTTTTAGTTTTATTTGAGTCGTCCTTCTTTCAAGAGTCACAAAGATCCATTCCTCTACAAGGATAGATAACCTTGAATTTATTAAGCAAAACTAGTAACACTATCAATTTGCGAAAGAAGCCATAGAAGGTGAGTTGAGAGTTCACTTAAAGAGTGGCGTGAGGATTTTATTACTAACTTGTTTGCTAGTTTTGTAGGTACAAAACGAGCTATAAGGAAGTATGTCCTCTATAGCTTCGGATCCTTATGATGATGAAATGGGAGACTATGCTTGTAGCAATGGAGGCTATGAGTATGATGATGATGGGGATTGTGGAGGCTATGATAATAGCCATGATTTTGAGCCATATGGTGATGAGAACTACTACTTCAGAGATGGATGTGAAATGAATGGGGCTTATGGCTCTTATGATGAACATGAAGGAGTAGAAGTATCTTATGATGAAAATGGTGGGGTAGAAGAACCTTGTGATGATTCCTATGATGATGATGGAGAATATGAGGAATCTCACCCTACCTACTATGAGGATGAAAATGACTTGAGGTATAGTTCTTCCTCCCACATACTTTATGAGTCTTGTGATGAGAACACCGATGGAGCTAGAGAATATTCGTATGCCTTTTCTTGTGGTACTTATCCTAGTCAAAGTGGTGTGAGTGGGTATGTTGGTACAAGTGAAAGTCATCTAATGAGCAAGAGAAAATGTGCATTCCCTACTTGTAGAACTACTATGTCTCATGCTTCTTATCCTAATTTCAATGTGTCTTGTTCTCAATATGGAAATGGTGTTGGAGGTAGGATGGAAAGATCAAAGGGACATGAAAGTAGAGTGAAATCAAATGAGCCCCTTTCAGTGAGGGATCTTGAATCTTTAAAAATTAAAGAATTAGGGGATGCCATACAAAAAGGAGTTGACAAGATCATTCGATGGGTTGCCAATCTTAAGCCCGAGGAGTTACAAAAGATGATGAAGAAAATGATTCCTCATGAAGATGAACCAAAGGAGTTTCCATTAGAAGCAAAGCAAGCTACTCCTTGTGAGGATGGCATTAAGGGGTTAATCATGAAAGTGAAGGCATCTACTCTTTGTGCACCAAAGTGGAAGCTTGAAGTGAAGGGATCATCTAACCCTTCACAAGGGATACTTGGCACTTGTCCAAACTCTAATAAAATTGAGAGACAAAAGATTGAGAGGAGTAAGGGTGTGATAAGTGACAACTCTAGAGTGGAAAAAAGAGAGGTTGTGTGGAGTGATGTGAGAGGGTTGTCACAATCTTATCCTAATTCATGTAACTTTTCTTGTTTCTCTAGTTGTCTTGATACTTGTGCAGGTATTCTTGGAAGCAAGCCTAGCAAAGCACCTCAAAATGTGGAGAATCAAGAGGTGTTAAAAGGCTTCCCAAAGGAGCATTTGTGCTTCAATGTTGGAAACCAAGGTGAAGACAATCATTCATATGAGCTACGAGGTAACAAACCATACACTTTATTGAAAGTAAAAGATCATTGTGTGGCTAGTAGCCAATTGAGTGTAAGTGATAGCTTGTATATGTGTGAGCTTAAAGAGCCTTTACCTTGTGATGATCTTGATGACACCTTGTTGCATGATGATGATGCCATTGTTGTGAGTGCCCAAACACTAGTTGATCCTATAGATGACTTGATTGATTCTTCTAGTAAGATCGATTTGAGTCCATCTAGTGTTAGCACTTGTGACTTGAGTGAAAATGTATTGTCATGTAATGAGGGTAGTCAAATGCTAGTTGGCTATAATGATGGTAATCATGTGTGTGGTTCTGTTGAGCTTGATATGCTACCAACTAGTCTTTATTGTGGTATTGACCAACTTTCTTGTAATGATGACCTACTAATTGAGGAGTTGTGTGATGTGATAAATGAACCTCAATTTAGTAATGGTAATGATATAGTTAGTCATGTAGTTAGTCATGTAGGATCTTTACTTAGAGGTGATGATTCCTTGGGTGTTGATTCTATTTCTAATTTTTGTCATAAGGATCTTGAGGTGGAGTATGAACTTAGGGATAATCCCTTATTCAATGATGACATGACTAATGTGAATGATGAAGATAGTGGTGTATCTTATAATGTTGGAAGTGTAGCCACCCTTGAAGGCTACCAATTGTTTGAAAATCCACTATGGTATGATGACACACTTTCCAAAGATGAAGCTCTCTTCTTGAAAGATGATAGTACGTCTATTGGAGGGGTTAGTGGTCAAAAGAAAAGGGGTGTATGTTCTCTAATGACCTCTTCATTCTTGTGTGACCCCATTCTTGAGCAAGGCCTTAATGCTTGTGGATCAAAGGGTGATTCTATATGTGGGAACACCTTAAATGAAGTTCATTTAAGTAACACCTTTCTCTACTACCTCTTTGCATATGATGATGTCCATGTACGTATGGAATTTGTTTTATATAGAGGTAGGGGTTTCTTGGGTTGGTCCATTTGTTGTTGTGACCAAACTATGTGGGTCTTTCATATCTTTGACCCCGGTAAATCCTCATGGGTGTTTGAACCCTCTTTATTCAATGATATTTCTCACAGTCGAATCCTTTGTATGCTCTACAATGCATTGATCTTATTTGATACAAAGGATAGTTGGTTGTATTTCAAGTATGTGCCTCCTTGGCAAGTTGGTATGGTTGGTAACCCATGTGCTAACCCTCATGCTATGAGGATATGTTTGTTGTTTGTCCTTCTCATATTTTTGCAAGGTTCGGATTCGAGGACGAATCCTTTTGAAGAAGGGGAGGATGATACAATCATGGTTAGCTTGGAGCATATTAGGAGGGGCTTTTATATATGGATGATAGCTTGGAGCCCGGAGAAAGCCATGGAGCAACAAATGTACAAGGCCATGGGCGATCAAGATGTCATTTGGGCAATCAAGAAGGGCCCTTATGGGTTATTTCGAAAATAGTCACTTTGGGCTATTTTTGTAATAGGCTATTTGTGTAAAGGCAATAACTATAAATAGTTGCCTTAGCCATTTTCATACTTAGATTATTGATGATTGAATTGTCTTGAATAGACTTGATATTTTAGGTTAGGATATTGATTGGGTTCAATTCCAATTATTAGTTTAGAATGAGTGATTAGGGTGGATTCTCGAATTGCTTGTGTTATCTTCTTTGCTTAATTGATCATCGAGTTATCATCTTGTGGATTCAATTTGGTTTCTCATGCATTTGATTGAGTTTTATTCTCCCTTGGTTGATTGTTGATTTAATTAGCCTTTCTTTCTTCTATTCTCATCTCAATTTCTTCTAATTCTCATCTTAATTTCTCCACTATCTTTATTTTGTGTTGTTGAATTCTGTGTTTCCGGTATCGATTTTAGTCACTCGATTGAGATCGTTATCAAGGTGGAAGGAGGAATTCAAGAATTCCCAAAAGAAGGCAACCAAACAAGGCCCTTACTTCATTAAGGGCAAAACTGTAATAGCTAGTGTCTTCTTATTCCCTAGTATAAATAGTAGCTTTTCTTCATTTTGGAAGGCTAGTTTTTGCATATTGAAGATTGATACTCTAAACTTGTAGTTGCTAGTGTAAGACTTAGTGTAATTCCCTTAAGCAATTAGTGAGTGATTAAGGTGACTCTCTTGATTGTTAGTTTAACTTCTTTACTTAATTAATCGAAGGTCTCCCACTTGTGGATTTCATTTAGGTTTCCTTAATTAGTTGAGTTGAATTAGTTTCTAGTTGTTGGAATCAATTGGGAGGTGAGGGTTTTAGCCCCTTGTTGCCCATAATTTCAATTCATAATTATTAATTCTCATATCTTTTCCTTCTTTCCTTATTGTTTGTTGTATTCCCGTTATCACCCTTGGAGCATAAAAGGGAGATTGGAAGAGCCTTATTACACTATAAGTGAAGCAATTCCACATTTGGATGATTGCGTAGAGCAAAGAGGGGGCAGCCAGTGAATCTGCCTCAAGGTGCAACCAGGGTGCGAAGGGCACAATGCTTGGTGCAAAGCGCACCCCACTCTGCACCTCAAGGTGCGACCAGCACAATGGCTGGTGCGTTCAGCACTTCAAATGCACCTCAAGCTGCACCAGACCCGTTATGGGCCCATTTTTTAAGTCTTCCAAGGTCACTTTGGTCCTTGATATAATAGCTATAAATAGGGGTTCCCTTCCCTTTATCTCCTAAGTTGTTGTTGAATTGATATGGAATTATATCTTTGAGATTTAGCTTGTTAGCTTGGGTGGATTCCCAATTAGTTAATATAGTGTAGAAATCTATTGGGTGGATTCCTAATAGTACTATTGGGTGGATTCCTAATAGTTTAGGTGAGTGATTAAGGGTGGATTCCATTGGTTGCTTGATAACTTCTTTTGCTTGAATTTTACATGAGAATACTCATTTGTGGATTCATTTAGAGTACTTCTGCCTTGTTGATTCAAGTTGGTTTTCATTTTGTTATTGTAATCAATTGAGAGGTGAGGGTATAAAGTCCCTTGTTGCCCATAATTGCAATTTCTTAATGTTAATCCACATATGTTTTGTTTATTCAATTTTGCGTTTGATTTTGATTAGTCTCCCTAATCAAGATCTTATCACTCAAGCAAGTAAGAATTAAATTTAGCATTGATAAATATCAAGATGAGGTTCTTTGTTATATTGTACCTATGTTGGCATGTCATATTTTGCTTGGAAGACCTTGGCAATTTGATAGGGATGTTGTACATCAAGGGAGAACCAATAAGTATTCATTTGTATTTGCTGGTCGAAAATTCTCTCTTGCTCCATTAGCTCCCTACTAAGTGAGTGAAGATTACCGGGTCATGAAGGAACTCCAGGAGAAAATGCAAGTGGTGGAGAATGTTAGTGAAGGCTCACGAGTGTGCAAGAAAAGGGAAGTGACTTGGCTAAAACAAAGAACAAGATGTGCATTATCAAGCAATTGTTTGAAAGGTGTTGATGAGGAACGCATCCTAGTGTGCCTTGTTAACAAGGATCTATTGTTTTATGCTAACCAAGATACTAGCGCTTTGCCTAGTATTATTTCATCTCTTTTGCAAGAATATGAGGGTTTATTTCCCGAAGAGATGCCCGATGGATTGCCACTTTTGAGGGGTATTGGACATCAAATTGATTTTGTGCCCGGATCTCAAATTCCAAATCATCCAGCATATAGAAGCAATTTGGAGGAGACTAAGGAGTTGCAAAGGCAAATTGATGAACTCCTTGAAAAGGGGCTTGTCAAAGAGAGTCTTAGTCCTTGTGCTATATCGATTATCCTTGTCCCCAAAAAGGATGGCCTTGGAGGATGTTTATTGTTTGTAGAGCCGTCAATAAAATAATGGTGAATTATCAACATCCTATACCTAGACTTGATAACATGCTTGATGAGCTTTGTGGCTCACATGTATTTTCAAAGATTGATCTTCAAAGTGGCTATCACCAAATCCATATGAACCCAGGTGATGAATGGAAGACGGCCTTCAAAACCAAGTTTGGTTTGTATGATTGGATAGTTATGCCTTTTGGCTTGACTAATGCCCCTATCACTTTCATGAGATTGATGAATCATGTCTTGAAGCCCTTCATCAACAAGTTTGTAGTCATTTATTTTAATGACATACCTATCTATAGTAGGACCATTGAGGAGCATGTTGACCATTTGAGGCAAGTATTTGATATTTTACTACATGAGAGGCTCTTTGCAAATCTCAAAAAGTGTTCATTTTGTGTGGAGAAGGTGGTATTCTAATATGATATCATCCAGCAACAATCATGCTAGACCTATACTTCAAGTTCTAGATAAGAGGATCTGAGCCACACCCACCCTTGGAGCATAAAAGGGAGCTTGGAGGAACCTCAATATACCCCAAATGAAGCAAGTCAAAGAGTTCCAAGCCTTACAAGCTCTATTCATGAAGAAAGAGTCTTTGGAGACCATTGAAGAGCGTAGATCAAGGATCTACAACTTATGGATGATCGCATGGGAAGACAAGGCTGCCAGGGATTCTGTTTGATGGTGCGACCAAGGGGTGACACGCACATAGCATGGTGCATCTCGCACAAGCCCCCCACAAGGCTGCAAAACTACTTCTGTTTAGGAGGTGCGACGTGTTGATGCATTGGGCACTCCTGGATGTGCGAATCGCACCTCAAATGCACAACCCATGCGTTGGGCCCATGTTGGGATACCTTTCAAGGTCACTTTTGGGACTTTATGTAATATCTATAAATAGGGGTTCCATTCCCTTAGCTAATTAGATTTTGATGAATATTGAATTGCTTTGAAAGCTTCTAGTTGATACTCTAGTTTGTAGTTCTTGGGTGGATTCCCAATTATCTAATCTAGTTGTAGAAATCTATTGGGTAGATTCCCAATAGTCTATTGAGTAGTTTGATAAGATCTCGATTAGGGAGACTAATCGAAATCCAAATGCGGAAATTAAAGAAGCAAAAGATATGTGAATTAAAGCTAATTAATCAGGTTTATGGGCAACAAGGGACTTTGTACCCTCACCTCCCAATTGAACTTGTTCAATCAACAATAACTCCTCAATCAAACAAAGAGAGAAACAAGTGAATCCACAAATGAATGACTCTATGATTAATCAAGCAAAGAAGTTAACAAGCAATCAAAGGAATCCACCCCTAATCACTTAACTACACTATTAGGAATCTACCCAATAGATTTCTATAACTAGATTAGCTAATTGGGAATCCACCCAAGAACTACAAACTAGAGTATCAACTAGAAGCTTTCAAAGCAATTCAATATTCATCAAAAATCATCTTAGCTAAGGGAAGGGAACCCCTATTTATAGCTATTACATAAAGGCCCAAAAGTGACCTTGAAAGATAGCCCAACATGGGTCCAATGCACTTGATGTGCGTTTGGTGTGCGTTTAGCACTACAGGGAGTGTGGGTCGCACAGTACTTTGCACCACTTGAATCAGAAGCTTCTCCATAGTCTTGTGCAATGGGGTGTACATTTAGCACCACAAGGAGTGCGTGTTGCACCTTCAAGAAGATCCACTGGCAGCCTCGTCTTCCCATGCAATCATCCATAAGATGTAGATCCTTGATCTACGCTCTTCAATGGTCTCCAATGCCTCTTTCTTCATGAATAGAGCTTGTAAGGCTTGAAGTTCTTTATCTTGGATCCTAGTAAATGGCCTCGTAGGGGTTATGTTGGGCGATATCATATCATCCTCCCCTTCTTGAAAAGGATTCATCCTTGAATCCATAGCTTCAACTACAACATAAGAAGATAGATCACTCACATTGAAAACATTGTGAACATTATACTCACATGGTAGATCGATCTTGTAGGCGTTGTCATTGATCCTTTCAAGCACTTGGTATGGGCCATTACCCCTTGGACTCAACTTTCCTTTGTGAAGTTGTGGAAACATTTCCTTCAGAAAGTGATACTAGTTTGGAAAGCATGGATGGTACTATCTTGGATGACACTTATCCTTCAAGACCTTTCACAGTCAAGCTAAAGAACTCCAAGACCTTCAAGCAATGTTCATGAAAAGGGAAGCATTGGAGAAGCTTAAAGAATCCCAAAGGAAAGCATACAATGTATGGGTGGTGATAATGGGAATACAACAAACAAGAAGAAAAGAAGGAAAAGATATGAGAATCAATAACTAGGAATTGAAATTATGGGCAACAAGGGGCTAAAACCCTCACCTCCCAATTGATTCCAACAACTAGAAACTAATTCAACCCAACTAATCAAGAAAACCTAAATGAAATCCACAAGTGGGAGACCTTCGATTAATTAAGTAAAGAAGTTAAACTAACAATCAAGAGAGTCACCCTAATCACTCACTAATTCCTTAAGGGAATTACACTAAGCCTTACACTAGCAACTACAAGTTTTAGAGTATCAATCTTCAATATGCAAAAACTAGTCTTCCAAAATGAAGAAAAGCTACTACTTATACTAGGGAATAAGAAGACACTAGCTATTACAGTTTTGCCCTTAATGAAGTAAGGGCCTTGTTTGGTTGCCTTCTTTTGGGAATTCTTGAATTCCTCCTTCCACCTCACTTTAATGGACCACCCACACATTGTATGCTTTCGTTTGAGATTCTTCAAGCTTCTCCAATGCTTCCCTTTTCATGAACATTGCTTGAAGGTCTTGGAGCTTTTTAGCTTGACTACGTGTGAAAGGCCTTGAAGGATAAGTGCCATCCAAGATAGTACCATCCATGCTTTCCAATCTAGTATCATCCTCCCCTTTTTGAAAATGATTCGTCCTCGAATCCAATTGATCACCTACAACACAAGGAGAAAGATCACTAACATTGAAAACATTATGAACATTATACTCACTTGGTAAGTCAATCATGTATGCATTGTCATTTATCCGCTTGAGCACTTTGAAGGGTCCGTCTCCCCTTGGGCTTAGCTTTCCTTTTCGAACTTGTGGGAACCTCTCCTTTCAAAAATGAACCCACACCCAATCTTCCGGGTTGAAAATCACTTCCTTTCTTCCACGATTCTTTTGGTTGGCCACCTTTGAATTGTTCTTTTCAATGGCCTCTTTTACCTTGGAATGAATGTCCATCATCTCCTTTGCTCTTTGTTCAGCATCTAGGCTCACAACAACATGGCTAGACAAAGGAGTCATAGTTAATGGAAACAAAGGCTTAAAGCCATAACATGCTTCAAATGGGGACATTCTAATAGAAGAGTGGAAAGACCGGTTATATGCAAATTCTATCAAGGGTAAATGGTCTTCCCAAGTGGTTGGGGTGCCCCTAATCATACACCTAAGCATGCTTCCAAGAGTCCGGTTGACTACTTCGGTTTGTCCATCCATTTGAGGATGACAAGAAGTAGAAAACATGAGTTTGGTACCAAGTGTACCCCATAGATTCTTCCAAAAATGACTAAGAAATTTGGAATCCCTATCACTAACAATGGTTTGGGGGACTCCATGCAATTTAAGCACATTAATGACAAACAAGGATGCTACATGGGATGCATCATCACATTTATGGCATGGAATGAAATGAGTCATTTTAGAGAACCTATCCACTACCACAAATATGCTATCATGTCCTCTTTTAGTCCTAACACAAAATCCATAGAAATGTCCATCTATGGACCACTAGGAGTAGGAAGAGGGGTATACTTACCTTGAGGCCGAGTCGTGGATTTGGCTTGCTTGCATTCGAGACATTGTCCACAAATCCGCTCCACATCATGCTTCATCTTTGGCCAATAAAATTGTTCCATAAGGATGTCAAGTGTCTTGGGTACTCCAAAGTGCCCCATCAAACCACCACTATGAGCCTCCTTGACAAACAACTCTCTCCATGAACTCATGGGCACACAAACTCGCCCATTCTTGAACAAGAATCCATCAACCAATTGGAACCTATCAACCCGCTTCCCTTGACTAAGACAATCAAAAATTTCTTTGAAATCGGGATCCATAGAATAGAATCCCTTCAAGCTCTCAAATCCCATCATTTTAGAAGCCAAGGTGTTGACCAATACAAACCTCCTTGATAGAGCATCCGCTACTACATTCTCTTTGCCTTGCTTGTAGTTGATCACATATGGAAAGGTCTCATGAATTCAACCCATTTGGCATGTCGCTTGTTCAACTTGGATTGCCCCTTAAGATGTTTCAAGGACTCATGATCGGTCCTTATCACGAACTTTTTGTGCCACAAGTAGTGTTGCCAATGAGCCAATACCCTCACAAGTGCATATAATTCCTTGTCATAAGTTGAGTACCGAAGAGTAGCTCCCTTTAGTTTTTCACTAAAGTAAGCCAATGGTTTTCCCTCTTGCATCAAGACACCACCTATCCCAACACCCGAAGCATCACACTCTATCTCAAAAGCTTTATCAAAATTAGGTAGTTCGAGTAATAGGGAGGAACGCAACATGAACTTCAATGCTTGACAAGACTTCTCTTGTTCTTCCCACACACAAAAGGTACATCTTTCTTGATCAATTCGGTTAATGGGGAAGCAATTGAACTAAAACCCTTCACAAAATGCCGATAAAAGCTCGCCAACCCATGAAAACTTCTTACCTCGGTTGTATTGGATGGGGTCGGCCAAGTCTTGATTGACTCCACCTTTTCTTCATCAACCTCTATACCACTTGCACTAACCACAAAGCCCAAGAACACTACCTTTTCAACACAAAAAGAACACTTCTTAAGATTCGCGAATAACCTTTCTCGTAGCAAAACATCAAACACTTGTTTCAAATGGCCTACATGCTCTTCAATTGTCTTGCTATACACAAGTATGTCATCAAAGTACACAACCACAAACTTGTTGATGAAGGGTTTTAGAACATGATTCATCAACCTCATGAAAGTGCTTGGAGCATTAGTCAAACCAAACGGCATCACAAGCCATTCATACAACCCAAATTTTGTTTTGAAAGCCGTCTTCCATTCATCACCCGGTTTCATTCGAATATTGATGGTACCCACTCCTAAGATCAACCTTTGAGAACACACTTGCTCCACAAAGCTCATCCAACATGTCATCAAGTCTAGGAATTGGATGCCTATACTTGATTGTAATCTTGTTCACGGCTCTACAATCAATGCACATTCTCCAAGTACCATCCTTTTTGGGAAAAAGGATAACCAGTACGGCACACGGGCTTAGGATTTCTTTGATCAATCCCTTTTCAAGGAGTTCTTCCACTTGCCTTTGTAGCTCCTTGGTCTCTTCTGGATTACACCTATAGGCTGGTCGGTTGGGAATTTGTGACCCCGACACAAAGTCAATTTGGTGCTCAATTCCCCTCAAGGGTGGTAGTCCCGCGGGCATCGCATCCGGAAATAATTCATCATAGTCCTGCAAAAGAGAAGAAATAATACTAGGCAAAATGCTAGTATCTTGGTTAGCATGCAATAAAAGATTGGTGTAATTTTTAGCCAAGTCACTTCCCTCTTTTGGAACAATGGTGGAACTTTCACCTTCACTCTTCGCTTCTTCCACCCTTATTCTCTCCCGAAGCTCCTTCATAGCCCAATAGTCCTCACTCACTTGGTATAGGGTGAGAGGTGCAAGTACATATTTCTTACCGTCAATCACAAAAGCATACTTGTTGGTCCTTCCATAGTGCACAACATCTCTATCAAATTGCCAAGGCCTCCCCAATAATACATGACAAGCCAACATGGGTACCACATCACAAATCAACTCCTCATTGTACTTGCCCACACTAAATCGAATACTTACTTGTTTGAGGACCTTCATCTCTCCACTCTCATTGAGCCATTGTAGCTTGTACGGGTTGGAATGCCTTCTTGTTGGAATTTGCATACGCTCCACCAAAGAACTATTCACCACATTAGTGCAACTCCCACTATCAATAATCAAAGAACACACCTTATCTTGGATCTTGCACCTAGCATGAAACAGATTCTCCCTTTGGTCAAGTTCTTCTTTGGCAAGGGCTCCCATAATTCTCCTCACAACACATGAAAGGTTGGTATTTACCTTCAACTCTTCATTATCATCAAGTAGGGGTTGCCCCCTTTCCATGAAGCAAGCAAAATTTACCCTCTCATCCAACCTTTCTTCCTCATCCCCCGAAGCTACTCTCTCCCCTTCACCTTTATCCCCCTCTCCCTCACTTCTTTCATCATGCTCATTTCCTCATCGGTTTTATACCCATCACGAAAAGCAACAATTATCCTTCTATTAGGACACTCACTAGCAATATGTCCCCTCCCTTGACATCGAAAGCATTGGATGGTAGAGGGTCGAGGAAAGTTGGGTTTTTCAAAGGTACCTCCTTTCGGCTTGTCATTCCCTTTGGCTTTGTAATCAACCTTGACTTGAGTGTCTTGACCACTACCTTTAGATGAATCGTGAGGAGTTGGGGTCTTCCACTTATCATTGTTTTTACTCCATGAGGAAGTTTAAAAAATCTTGGCCTTGTATGTCTTCTCATCTTTCAAATCCATTTCGACCTTAGAGGCATCATGGAAAGACACTTCAAGATTCTCATAGTGTTTAAGTCTCAAAGGCTTCAAGATATCGGGCCTCAAGTTTGCCATGAATCGTATCACCGTGTATTGCATATGCTCCTCAAGCTTGGACTTCATTCTCAAGTTCTCAAATTCATCATAGTATTCTTCAACACTCTTGGTACCTTGCCTAAGCATGTACACCTTCTTGAGAGCTTCTTGGTAGTAATCCGGAGTCAAATACCAATACTCCATTAGACCAACCAACTCTTGCCAAGTGGGCAACTCATAGAAATGATGACTCTCTCGTTCCCTCCTCTTGGATTCCCACCATGTGGAAGCATATCCCTCGAATTGAGTGAGGGCATACTTCGCCTTCAATGATTCCGAGATATTAGTAAGGAAAATCCGCTCACTTTGTAGTTTCTATTCAAGAAATTCATCAAGGTCACTACTTCCCTTGAACTTTGGAAGTGTAACCTTGATCGTGTTCAATCCCCTATCTTGATCATTCCGTTCTCCATACCTAGCTCCTCTATTCCCCAATCTATCTCCTCTATTCCCATAGCGTTGACCTCCTATTCCTTGGTCCCACCCTAAGTCCCGAGGCTGGACCCCTTCCCTTGTGTCACGCCTCAAATTACATTTAGACGGACAGGCACTCGATGCCCTAAAGGCCCGAGAGAACCGGCTTATAACCTGTGATTCATCATGCATATAACTATGACAATTAAGAAGCTTTGACTATAGATAAGCTGCCTGAATAACAAGACCAACATAGATAGGCCCAAAACTTATGTACACGATCTGGCCATTGAGGCCACAACTGTTAAGAGCAAAGACATAACTAAGTTTTACTTTAACATTGGTCTACAAAGCCTCTACAAGATAGACAAACTTAGTTTAGGTCGGGACAGGGCCCCGCCTTACCCTTAACTATACAACACCCAAAATATATACCAAAGACTCGGTAAAGCCCCGAATCAACCTGGAGCTCACCAACAGCAGCCGAGTGTCCTGTGCTCCTACTGGGGAGGTCTACTAGCAAGAGTACATGTGCCTGCGGCATGAAATGCAGCATCCCCATGAGGGACGTCAGTACGAGAGAATGTACTGAATATATAAGGCATAAAGTAAACCATATGAAAACAAGAGCTCAAATAGAATAAGGTATCAGTGCATAAACATGTAAATAAGAACAGAAGATCACATTCGCTTACACTTGCGAAATCATATATATTACGTTCTTTGGTTACTCTTCTTTGCTTTATGATCATTGTAAGGCATGTAATACACGTGACCAACTGATCAGTGGTAGAAGAGGAGTCCCATGCTAGGCAATTTAACCCCTGGGATGCTGCCCTCATAAATATACAAATTGGGATCGACCCATGCTAGGCTTTTGCCCCTAGGCTGCCACCCATAAGTACACAAATAGGGATCGACGCATGCTAGGCTTTCACCCCTGGGCTGCCACCCACACATATACAGATTACTTCATTTAGTTTTTTTTATCTTTGAGATTGTTACTTTGGTGGTTGTAACCTTTATTGAGCTCAAAACTATGGACCAGTAGTAGAAGACATGTGGACATGCACTTAAGGCAGTAACAATGATAGAAGGAACAAACGTAACATCAACGTACTGTTTAGGAGCTTATATGATACAATGAACCTCATTTGGCTTAGAGAATAACTCACAAAGCTTGCTGTTGAAAGTACCTTTACTAGGAAACTCACTTCGTTGGTAACAACACAAATATAAGAGTTCATGCCAAGGAATATGAAACTGAGAAACCTTACATACCTTGTTGTGTAACTCGGATATTACAACAAATTAAGCTTCCCTCTTTCAGATTATTTATCTACAATGAAATACGTGGCAAAACTAGTATTAGTAGCTAGTTAACTAATTTGGGCTACTTGATCCCACTAAATCAGTAACTAGGCAGTAAGCTCGTAATTGATCAAACCAAGAGTGTTCCTTTCACCTCTTCCCTTCTAAACATATCTACATAATGTACGACCTTCTCATAAGGTCCCTTGAAACTCTTCCGACTTCATAACATATACCAAATAACATACAAAGGTGTGCAGGCAGCAAGTTAACATAACACCCAATTAAGTGGTGTATTACCACACCCTCCTTCCATACTTCAATACAATTTCACACACCCTTGTACAAGTTCAACCAAGCTGTCCTAAATATATACACATAAAACCGCTCCTAAAACAATCCCAAACATCCTTAAACATAATAAGAAAGTATTTTAACTCAAGGATTCCAATCACTACCCCATGGTTCTTGACACAAACACATACAGAATTCTCTATCAAACTTGCATATAAAAAGGGGTAAAAATGGGCAGTAACTTTACCTTAAATTCTGAAAATCTGTCCTTCTAACTTGTACTTCTTCAAGAGCTTGAACTCCCCTTCAACTTAGCTTGAAAAGGGGGAGAATACTTAAGAACCCTAATGG
>QJPP01002897.1:0-33108 GCA_003996215.1 Jaltomata sinuosa | reverse complement strand
TAAAATCCATGCTCTAAAGCAAACGAAACTGTCAGAATTCGATTCTGAGTACGTTTACCAAGAATGTTGACCGAAGTCAATGATATCCTAAGTTAGGCTCTAAAACAAAGAAATGGCCATAACGACCAAACGAACAGCCAGGGCACCGAACCACCGGTCCCAACAAGTCATAAATGACTTCGGACCACTATAGGCAAGCTCTAACAGTACAAAGAAAGCGTTAGTCAGGAATGACCGGAAGGGTCATTAAACATTGGCCATTGTATATCATTGCATTGCATCCTTCTATGATTATAATGGTGTTTTGTAGTGATATTTTATGATTATTGGTATTGAACTGTTGGAACTTTTCTGTGTGTAGGGTTATTTTAGTATTCTTTACTCGTTATAGTATCTGCTTAAGCTCTATCAGCCTATGATGCATATTGAGTATAAATGGATTGCACTCATTTCTACTTTTTGCATCCTTCTGATGCAAATCCTCGTACGCACAGACCCCGTGGCTGAGTTCGTGCTTGCTATTTTTATTCGAAGCTTTGATGAGCTCTTTTCTTTAGAGATCGACCCAATTTCTTCTATTATTTTTTTCCTGTCTATTTTACTTTCGAGAAGTGTTGGATTGATCAGTTTTGATATTGTATTAACGTTTCTCTTGTACTTATGACTTTCGAGCCTTGGGGATTTCTAGATTATCTTGTCCAATATCATTTTGGGACGTTTTTCAGACATCATCTTTATTTTACACGTTGGATCCTTTAGTATTGCTTTTATTTCAATTATTGTATTTATTGGGTTTGGCTTACCTACCATGATTGGGTTGAGGTAGGTGCCATCACAATCCAAGTGATTTTGGATCGTGACAATATCGCAAGTGCGAAGTTTTCAAATTTAAAATAATTGTTTTGATCGAACGAAATCAAAAGAACAAAAAACACAGACTAATTTGTGTTTGTAGGATTATTAGTTTTCTTAAAAAGGAGTTTCCTACTGTTCTTATACTATATTATATATGAAAATCTCCGTGTACAATATATATATATATATATATATATATTTATATATATGGACGTGATACTTCTCTTTGATCAATATAACTTAATTTTTTTTTGTCAATTTTGCTTTTCTCATGAGGTTTATGTTATAAATTTGGTGCTTGTTTTGCATTCTTAATTGAAAGATTTAGCTTTTTATAGCTATAGTTGTCAATTAGTTTCTTGTGTCTATCTTCTATCTTTTATTTCTTGTTCTTAGAATGAGGATTTGTTTCCACTATCGTTATTGCATCAAATGGTCACTCAACTAAAAAATTACCGAATAAAGTCATTTATCTTCTTTTTATTCTAACAAAGTCATTCAAATTTATACATTTGCCTATAAAGTAATAATTGCTAGAAGTCGTGGCTTTAAATAAACAAATAAGGGTCAAAATAGTCTCTTAAGTTTGAAGTTTGAATTAACACAATTCTTATTATTTGACACGAAACACTAATAATCTTTCAATTATACAAATCATACTACAATTTTAGTTCAACTCTAATTGTGGTATATATATGTCAAGTTGATTATATTTTAATGTAATTAATTTTAAAAATTAAAACAACATATTTTGTAAGAACATGATACACTGGATGTTTGACAAAAGAATTACTAATATTTATAAACATTATATTATTCAAATAAAAATAATAATATCAATTGTAAGTGAAAAATGAGCAATACGCAATGTAAAATTACAAATCAATGGTACTAAAAAAAATAAATTAAATTCGAATGTATGACTTAAATTTAAAATCCAAAAAAAAGTTTAACATATACTCTTATATCAAATTCTAATATAAAATAAGTCCCAATATAATTAACTTAAGTAAATACAATTCAAAAGAAAGGGAATAACATAAGTCTAAACATCATTCAACAAAGAAATTCTATTTTATTTATATACTTATCTATTTATGTTTATATTATATTAAAAGTATAAAGGACCTTATAATGTGATTTTAACATTTTGCCCTTCATTAAAAGAATCTTCTTTAGACAAAATCTTCTTTTTATTATTTTCCTCTAATTATTATATCATTATCTTATAATATTTAAAATTAAGATGTCCTGAAATATATGGTAAGAGATATTAGGAGAATTAATAATTAAAATTGACTAGAATTTTATTTTTTAAATCTTTTCTTATTTGAACTATAAAGTTTTAAAATTAATTAAAATTTTACCTTATAGAAATCTTACATTTAAATTATATGTAAAAGATTAACCAAATCACTAAAGGAAAGAATTAAATTTAAAATATTAAAAAAAATAAGTAGTATGTTATCGCCGAATGAAGTACCAAAAAAAGCCAAAGGTTTATTTCTAATTTTGTTTCCTTTTTAGGTTATGAATGTTAAGAGACTAAACCTTATTTTCCAGAGGATGATCAATAGATAAAAGATTTGAGGTGAGTTATCATATTTCTCTTTAAATACACTTTTTATCTTAGAAAATTTAGGTTTTTTTAAAGATTTTGTACTTCATATAATGTGCAGACAATAATTTTATCTTTATATATATATATATATATATATATATATATATATGTGTGTGTGTGTGTGTGTGTGTGTGTGTGTGTATATTATTATTATTATGATGATTATTATTAATTCACAAAACACGCACGTGCAATGCACATACACTAAACTAGTACTATATTAAAAATGTAAAGGACTTATAATATGATTTGAACTTTTTGCCTTCATTAAAAGATTACGCAATAGATAAAATTATTTTTTCACTTATTTTTCCCCAATTATTTATACCATTATATAAAAAATTATTTTTTTTCAAAAAAAGAAAGTTATGCCACTTTCCTCCAAAAAGAATATCCCAAAAAGATTCCTAAAACAAATATCCCAAAAAGAAAGGTCGTCAAAAAAAAAATTCAAAAAGATTTCTAATATTTAAATTAACTAAATTTTTAATTATTAAATTATTTCTTATTGAACTAGGTAGAGAATCCTAACATTGTAGTACTTAAATAAAGTAATTAAAATCATACCCAAAAAAAACTTAACACTTCTAAATTTAGAATTCTACCTTATATAAAAAAAAATCTGTAATTCTATTTAAGTAATATTTTGATCAAACTTTTTCTACAAAAATACGGACATACAACTTCTACAGTTCTACTACAAGCCATTTTTTTTGCATTCATTATCATCATATTTTCTTTATTTCTTTTAGTTATTAAATTTAAAGACTATATATGAATTATACATAATCAATAATTCAAAATTGATTTTCTGCTTTTGATAATTTCTGGTGTTTCTCTTTCAGTTGGAAATTCATGATCAACAAAATGGACAATACAAGCATGTTGCTGCCCAATGAAGTAGTCAAAAAAATCAAAGTATTTATCTCTTTCCTTTATATGAATTATACATAATCAACAATTCCCGATGGATTCTCTGCTTTGAATATATCTCATGTTTCTCTCCAAGTTGGAACTTTCTGATCGAAAAATTGGAGGAAAGAACGTTTCTGATCGAAAAATTTCACTTCTTTAGAGTAGAAAAGGTTTTGTAAATTTTAAAAAGATTTGTACTGCTTTTCTACTCAAATGATATTTTTTCTAGGAACTTTTACATAGATAATATCTTATAGAAGCTTTATTACCTTTTTAAGGGTGCTTTAAATTTATTACGGTCTACAACCTATTATTATATTTAATAGATGATTACTTAGATAAAAGTATATTCTTTCTCTTTTTCTCCATTTTTCTTTTTCCTCTCCACCTTCCTTCTTCTTATCTTCTTCCTCTTCTTCTATTCAACCTATGTCAATTATTTTATAACATTACTATTATAATGATTAAAACGCAGTGAATAGAGTTGAAATAATAACTAGTTATTTTATAACATTACTATTATAATGAAGAAAATGCAGTGAATAGAGTTGAAATGAACTAGTCAAATAATGTTTACAATATGACATGGATATCGTTTACGACTTTATTATTATAGAGGTTTAACCAATACACCACAAAAAAAGAGGAATTAACTATGAAAATTATGGCTCTGTAGCTAACATGATTTTATGATAATATGTTGTTAAGTAGGATTGCTTATGGCTTTTTAATGTATAGCGGCAGAAGCTATCCGTCGCTAATACTTTTTTCTTGGCAGTGATATGATTAAACAGTTGTTTTGTAATATTACAATTATAGTAGATGAAATTCAGTAACTATATGTGAAATTAACTCTTCACATAATGTTTGCAATATAATTTAATTATAATGTTAGCTTTTCAAAATAATTACCCAGTTACATGTGATGAACACAATGAACGCTTAGTAATGAAAGCTTTAAATATTGGAGCCTATTTTTACCTCAAAAAACCACTTGGCAGGGATATTCTGAATTATTTATGGGAATTTTTATTGACGTAAAGAATAAAAAAGGAAAATGTTAGAGAAGAATTAGAAGAAAATGGAGATCAAATGAACGTTGATGATATTGGTAACAATATTATTGTTGGAGAGAATGAAGAACAAATTGGAGAGAAGAATAATGTGCCTAGTACCAAAGACCGGAGCAACAATATTCATGAGGCTGAAAATGATATTATATCGAATGAAAAATACAAGCGGAGAAAAAAGTGAGCTAGAGAAAACATACAAGAGACTAATGAAGGAGAAAGCCAGAGTCGTGCTATTAATAAGACCCTTAGGCGAAAGGACTCTGGCTAAGGGTCCATGTTATGAAGTCATTTCGCCTAAGGGTCTTATTAATAGCATGACTCTGGCTTTCTCCTTCATTTGTCTCTTGTATGCTTTCTCTAGCTCTCTTTTTCCTCCGCTTGTATTTTTCACTCGATACAACATCGTTTTCAGCCTCATGAATATTGTTGCTCTGGTCTTTGGTATTAGGCACATTATTCTTCCCTCCAGTTTATTTTTCATTATCTCCAACAATAATATTGTTACCAATATCACCAACGTTCGTTTGATCTCTATTTTCTTCTAATCCGTCTCTAACTTTTTTCCTTTTTGATTCTTGTTGTCAATACAAATTGCCATAAATAATTCAGAATATCCCCGCCAAGTGTTTTTTTGAGGTAAAGATAGGCTCCAATGTTTAAAGCTTTCATTGCTAAGTGTTCATTGTGTTCATCACATGTAACTGGGTAATTATTTTAAAAAGCTAGCATTATAATTAAATTATATTGTAAACATCATATCACTGTCATGAAAAAAGTATCTCCTACAGATAGCTTCTGCCGCTATACATTAAAAAGCCATAAGTAATCCTACTTAACAACATATTATCATAAAATCATGTTAGCTAAAGGCTATTTAGCCATAACTTTCATAGTTAATTCATCTTTTTTTTGCAGTGTATTAGTTAAACCTCTATAATAATAAAGTCGTAAGCGATATTCATGTCATATTGTAAATATTATTTGACTAGTTTATTTCAACTCTATTCACTGCATTTTATTCATTATAATAGTAATGTTATAAAATAACTAGTTATCATTTCAACTCTATTCACTTCATTTTATTCATTATAATTGTAATGTTATAAAATGATTGATTTTATCCACTATAGCAGTAGATGACACAGGTTGATACATTATCTATGTAAAAAGACCTTTTTTCTATTCATTGAATTTTTAATAATATTTTAAAATTAAACCTGATAATCAGATCTATTTAAATAACGAAAAGAGTTCATGCATCTGGAATTTCATTAGGTTTAGGTCTTCATTATAGCTATTAATTTTTTTACTCATTTATAAGATGTAAGAACTCCTAATATACACGCATTCAATACTTTTTGCGAAATTGTTCACTTAGATTTTAGAGTACTGATGAAGAAGATGACTAAATTAAGAAATCCCTCATTTTTCTACAAAAGTCAATGGTGAGTCGATCAAAAAGTGAGATCTTCACGCTAATGTTAAATTCTTTGATGTGTATTACTATTTGTTGCTATATTTATTTGTGTTTTGCTATTTTGTTGCCTCTTTTCTTACAATCATATGTCACACATTTTTCTTTTAAGTCGAGAGTTTATCAAAAATTACCTCTCTACCTCACAAATACAGCGGTAAGATCCGTGTACATCCCACACGTCTCAATATAATGTTGCATATATTGTAAAATTCAATTGCAACATTATATACTTTATTTTTTTATATTGACATGACACACTCGTACAGAGCACTTACTCTAAATTAGTTAGTATATAAATAACGAATCACATTAATAAATGGAAGTCAAGAAATAACTAACTCCAATTACCAAGTACCACAAATAACTAACTCCAATTTTTAGAATTAACACACAAAAAATATATGTTTATGCTTAATAACGTCTTATTGAAGTCAACATTTTCCCAAAAAAAGAGAGAGAGAGAGAGAGAGAAAGGGGTCCCATATCACTTTAACAAAAAAATAAATAAATAGAAGAGTATGAATGTGAAAAAGGCAAATGCCATTAATTTTTCCTCATGAAGTTATGACAATAATTTATGGGTATCATTTAAATACATTTTTTTTGTCTTTTAGATATTTGTACATAAAATTTACTAGGGAAAAGGGTCAAATTTACCTCTCTACTATAGTTTAATGTCTAAATTTTCCCTTCGTCATACTTTGAGACTATTTTTACCTCTGCTGTTAACAAACTTTGCATTTTTACTCCTGATTTACCGGAATATCCCAAATTCTTTAAAATAACCCGTTTTCTACAAAAGACCCAAAACCCCTTATATTTACAAGACCCAACCCAAGTTTGACCCGCCCTATTTGACCCACCCTCTCAAATAAGGTCTTGCTCATAGCCCGACAAACTAATACAAGTTCTTCTTCTTCTTGAGTTCTTCGAGATAGTTCTTTGAGAGAGAGAGTTCTTCGACAAATTTTCACCCAAACAAACGAAGTGAAGACAGTTCTTTAGAAATTTTCTTTTCTTTTGCTGTTTCAAGCCGAGTTGAGGTGAAAATTTGTTCTTACAAGGGTTAGTTGTGTATGTTGCAGGTGAAAGACTATGCCGTTAGTTGTGTATGTTGCAGGGGCATATAACTGTGTAATTAGTGAAGGCTGGCCGCATGAGTTGAATATTTTTGCATTCATTCATATAATTTTTCAAATACAAAAGTGATCTTGAGTTGAATATTTTGCAGCTATATCCTGAAGTAAATGAAAATCAGCAACCCACCATTCAAATTGATTTTTAGCAGAAAGGCTTTTACATTTGAATATATATATATATATATATATATATATATATATCCTGAAATGGGTAACTTTTGGAATTTCTTCAAAGTTCATGAAATGAAAATGAACTCAGTACTATAGAAGCACAGATTTTGCAATAATAGCATAAAGTTATCATCAGCTAATGAAAGAACAAAATGTAAGAAAATTTCCACCTCAACTCGGCTTGAAACAGAAAAAGAAAAGAAAATTTGGACTATGAGCAAGAAAAATTTCTAAAGAACGTAACTGCCTTCACTTCGTTTGTTTGGATGGAAATTTGTCGAAGAACTCTCGAAGAAGTTGGGTTGGGTCCGGTTAATATAAGGGGTCTTGGGTCATTTTGTAGAAAATGGGTTATTTTAAAGAATTTGGAGGTTTCCGTTAGATCAGGGGTAAAAAACAAAGTTTGCTAACAAAGGGGGTAAAAATAGCCCCAACGTATGACGGAGGGCAAAGTTAGCCATTAAACTAAAGTAGAGGGGTAAATTTGACCCTTTGCCCAATTTACTATGTGCGTGACATTAGTGATGATTATCATAAATATTTTAGTATTTTATTTTATACATAATATTTTTCTTACAAAATATTATTACACAATATTTGAGTATAACTATGTCATAGAAATTCATAAGACTAACTCAGAAAACCTTTCTATACATTCCTAAGACACTCGTTCTTGTTTTCGTTGTTTTTAGAAAAGAAATTGAGGCATGGAGTATTTGAAAGAAGGTTTCCGGTTTCGACCCACAGATGCATAAGCAATTACTTTCTTGTTGAGATTCATTGTTGGACAAGAGATGAATGATTTTGGATTCATAAGCACTAATGTTGATTTGTACAGCAAACAAGAACCATGGGAGACTTACAATCATGGAGTACCCTGCAGCCATGATGATGATTGCACTCAATATCGTTTCTTCATCACCAAACTCAAGAAGAAAAACAAGTCCAAGTATAATCGCACTGTGGGAAACAAAGGGAGTTGTAAACAACAAGATCGCAAACTAGTTCGAATGAATGGTGGAGGACCGGTGATTGGCTAAAAGAGGAACATAACTTACGAGAACAAGAATAGTAATCCTGAAATTTATGGGCATTGGGTTCTTTGTGCCATCAAGAAGAAGCCCACTTGTTTGGAATCTGTAGAGAAGGTGATTGATGAGAGAATGTTGAAAAGAAGATCAGAGGAGCAGAGTATGTATCAACTGGAAGAATTCTTGATGTCCAATACTGATGAGAGTGGGATGAGACCTGAAGTAATTGAGCAGCAGATTGCTATTTGGAGCACTGATGCATTGACAGAGATGAACAACCAACAACAAGCTGAAGAAGATTCTTGTGCTATTTGGAGCACCGATGCATTGACGGAGAGGAACAACCAACAACAAGCTGAAGAAGAAGATTCTTGTGCTATTTTGCCTGAAACTACCCTACAAGAAGAGGAGCATGTCCCTATATTTAATTGGACCTATGAAGCATCAATCATCCAACAAGAGGAGGATGATTTTGTCCTTGTATTTAATCCAAACGATTGGAGGGTTGGTGAACTTTTGTTCTCTGTGCAATGAAACTGAGCTTCTCTTGTCTACTTATGTAAATGTTGTCACTAACTGTATCACATATTCAAAAATTGTTTATATATAACATAAAAATTGTTGGAGTTTCAAATATTACTGTCTGTTTTGATTAATATATAATGGGTCATGTCTTTTTCTATATTTTTGCCATATACCGATTATTGATTTTGAAGAATTACATGAGGCTGCAGAATCGTATGGTACTACTGATGATCCAATATTGCTACTAGTGGAGCCATTCAGTGCATCTGATGCAGGGCAATTTAGGATAAATGGCAATGTCATGCCCTAATTAGATGTTCTTGAGTTGCATCAATGGGACTAAAAGGACTTGGAAGAACTACGTGGGATGTTATATGATATGCACGGGGACGTGAATATCCTTGAGCCACTATGAGCAGCAATGGCCTCGTATACTTATGGGCAACATTCTGTTGAAGCCGCGATCATTCTCAGTTTTATGCCTGAAGATGTGCTTAGCTTGGATCCATGGGAGATACTACTGGACTCGGATGACATAGATCAAATATTAGATGATTGAACATTTATTAAGCCGGATGACCTATCAATCATTCAACAAGAGGAGGATTCGGATTGGTGAACTTTTATTGTCTCTGTGTAATGAAGGACTGGGCGAACTGAGCTTCTGTTGTCTAGTTATGTACTTCTGTCAAATATTTAGTAGTAATTCTTAGCAAAAATTGTACAACACGTTTACAATATGTTAATATATAACAAGAAATTTTCAGCTTGTTGGCGATTCAAGTATTATTGTCTGTTTAGATTTATGGGTCGTGTCCTTGTCTGTTTTTTTTTCTTTCTTATATCCTATTATTGATTTGAAGTGTATCTTTTAGGTATTAATTAGTGTTTCTCAGAGAGATTACAATATGAAGTTTTTGTTTCCCTCTTTATTGTTATCTGCAGGACTTGAATGATTAGGATTAGCGAGTAAGTCATTGTTTGTTTCTTTTGTAGCAGAGCCATGATCGATAGCATACTAAGTACTAACTACAGACAAGATCCAAGAGCTGAATCAATTGATCTCATGGATTTTGTAATTCAGAGATGCCTAATGTTTTTGGTCATAAATGGTTTTTTCTATTGTATAAGCTCCTATGATCAGTTGATCAATCCCATGATATCCTCTCTCACAACATGCCTATATTACAAATTTCAGTTTAACACTGAAATTTCAGCTATCAATATTCATGATCTATTATGGTATCACAACCTAAAACGGACACATTGTCCACCTCTCAGAAGACCATGGCTCAAGCGGGAAACTCGTCTCCCTCCCCTCTCAACGATGCCCATCACTTTGTCTCGATAAAACTAACCTCTACAAACTACCTTTTCTGGAAAGCACAAATTTCTCTGTTTCTTTGAGGACAAGATCTTTTGGCTATGTCGATGGCAGTACCGTCTGCCCAACATATCATATTGCAGGAAAAGAGGGCGAACAAGGCTATTTGGATGCTCTTGAAGCTGCCTTCTCGTCGCCATCAAACACTAGAATCCTCAACCTTCATATGCAACTTCAAAACTTAAAACAAGATGATCTGAGTGTCACTCAATAACTTCACAAAGCCAAACTCCTTATCAATGAATTAGCTGCTGTTTTCCTTCCAATTTTCCTCCCCGATCAGAATATTTACCGGAGTGAATTCAAAGACACCATAACCAACCTTTCGGCTCGTCAAGAACCTGTCAACTTTGGCGAATTGCAGTCTTCTTTTGAGCCATGAATTTATTCATGATCAGGCCTTATCGTCGCTCTCAATTTCAGACTCGCCTATGCCAGAGTCTACTGGAAATCCCTCTGGGAATTACAGCCAGCGCTCCTCTCAAAATGATCATAAATATAACCATAATACTTACAGAGGACGAGGCCGTAACAACAACAGGGGTTGAGGGGGAAATCGTGGTGGAAGACAAGGATACCAAGGAGGCTCATCTACTGGAAATCCATAGCCCTCACCTGAATCTCGCTCATGATGTCAAATATGTAATGATGTGAATCATCTTGCACCAAATTGTTTCCAGCGATACAATCACACAATCAACCCAGCTGCCACGGCTTATTTGTCGCCCCCTATCACTCATCAGAATTGATATCCGGCAGTGGCATCATGTGAAGGGTTACAAAGGTATGGATCAAGTTCATGTTGGAAAGGACAAGGGCTTCCCATTCATCATACTGGTTTGAATTTCATCCTACCATTTTCTTGTTAAGGATTGAGCATCCAGGACGCCTCTTCTTTCAGGTATGAGTGAAGAGGGGCTCTACACACTCAATCTCTAGCCATCTTATTTCCTATCCGAAACAGTCCTCCAAATCACCTTCAGCTTTGTTTTCCGCCAGGACATCGTCTGTGTGTTGGCATCTTCGCCTGGGCCATCCCTGTTGCGTAATCCTATTATATAGAGAGTGATTAACTCACAACTACTATAAACAAAGGAGGCTTATAAATAGTAAACGAGACAACAATAAAAAGAACACCAGAAATTTATGAGGTTCAGCAAAACTTTGTTTTCTGCCTACTCCTCGGACACAACCAACCAATTTTATTTCACTTCAAAAGAATACAAGTGAAATATTACAAGAGAGAAAGAAGAATCAAATGCCTTAGAAAATAAAAGTCAAGTGAGAGGTGTGTTACAAATGAACCTAGAGACACCTATTTATAGGAGTGAATTTGAGAGAAAACAAGGAAACATGAAGCTAAGATATGGAAAATTTTCTGTGTATATTTCTCTGATTCATCATGTACAAAAGTATGTAATTTATACAGTTAATACTAGGGACTGACTGTAAATACTAAGGACTATATGCTAAATAACTAAGACTATGTAACTATCTAAATGTACAGATCATTATCCAAGAGATTGGATAGCCACAAAGACTCAGATAACAACCACTTACAGGGCGTCGAGTATCAGAGCAAGAAGCTCAATTGGTGGCACAATAACCAAGGATCTGAAAAGATGGTGAAGAGTTCATGAAAAGACTCAAACTTGAATATTTACGCAAGTACCGAAGAATATGGTAGGCAGCCTGAAGATGCCCTGTTCGTGGTGTTTGCATATATTGAATGAGAGATCAAACTTTGAAGGAGAGATCTAGGCGAGTATTGGTCAAGAAATTGAGTTGACCCAATAATCGCCTGTACAAAGTGGGATAGAAAAAGCTCCCCAGAATCAATGGTGAGTTTAAGTGTGGGATCCATGGGTGTAGAAGCTGAATGTGAACCAATGTATGAGTGTTCTGCCAAAAGATCCTGAGCAAACTTCCGCTGAGTCATAAGTAAACCATCTGGTAAGTGTAAAATCTCCATACCCAAAAATAGTGAGCTAAGACCAAATCCTTAATCTTGAATTCATTATTGAGAAAGGTCTTCAACTCATTGATTTCTTGCAGGTTATTACCCGTCAACAGGATATCATCAACGTATACTGCTAGAATAGTGATTTGATTGCCATATTTCTTGAATAACAAATAGTAATCATTAAGGGATGAGGTGAATCCATGAGTACCCAAAGCTGCAGATAAACGCGAGTACCATTGGCGCGAGGCCTGCTTATGGCCGTAAAAAGAATTACGTAGCCGGCAAACATGTGAATCCGATGGTGGTAAAAGACCTGGAGGGAATTTCATGAAGACCTCTTCATCCAGATCTCCATGCAAAAATGCATTGTTGACCTCTAATTGCAATAAAGACCAACCCTTTTTGAAAGCAACAACAACTATGCTACGAATGGTAGTCATTTTCACAACAGGTGAGTAAGTTTTGGTGTAATCGATTCCTTCACGCTGTATATCCCCCTTTACTACTGATCGTGCCATTAGCCTCTCTAAACTTCCATCTGATTTCAGTTTAACCTTGTATACCCATTTTCAAGGAAGAGCTTTCTTGCTAGACGGTAAAGGGGTAACTTCCCAAGTAGAATTGGAAATCAAAGCTTGGATCTCCTTGTCCATAGAAAGTCTCCATCCGGGATGAGCTGCTGCTTGCTAGTAAGAAACTGGTTCTCTGATTTTGTCTATTGCATCTAACATAACTTTGTCATGAATACTTAGAGAAGAATAAGAAAAAGAATGAAGAGGCAAAGTATGCAGATCAGGGAAAATCACTGGAAAAGCAGAGTCACATACAAAATTTGATAAATAAGAAGGTGCCACAGATTATCTAGTTGATCTGTGCAGGCTATCCACTTTATGTAACACATCTATAGGAGTAGGAGAAGTAAGAGGAGAAGAGGATATGGAAGGAGTAGGTTGTAAGTTGGGTGAGATGTGAATGGGAGATGGAGAACTAGGAGGTGAATTGAGAGGAAAGTGAGTGTGAATGGGAGATGGAGGAATAGGAGTGGAACTGGAGGGAACTGTAGCGTTCTTACGCACACGCAAGTTTACGCGGTCGTAAAAGTAATATAGGATTGTAAGTCCAGATATCGTACCCACATGGACTTGTCGATTAACTATTTTACTAAATTAAACTAGTTCTAATTTTTTATTCAAGCGTAAAATCCCAAAGGTGAATTTATTATTAACTAATCTAGAAATAAAAAGAAGAAGTTAACTAATGAACAATTAACCAAACAAAGAGCAGATTTTCACGTAATCAATGTGATGAAGTCGATCTAGCACTATGGATCTGCTAACAATCATGTTTAATAAGCAATTTCATCGACTTGTTTGTTTATCTAGTTGTTGATTCCGGGGTTGATATTACAACTATGGTCTCTTGAGCCTCTAGTTGCCTATTCAAAATAGCATCTCAACTACATCATTGAGCGGGAATGTGACATCTTATTTTAAAAGCATTTATATTTCTTCCCGTATGAACCAAACAAGGCGTTCTAGGTATATCTCTATCCTAGTTGCTAACCTACCCTTTACATTACAAAAGAGAGGTCTTGCTCCCTAAATTCTTCGTTCTATCTCAATAACTCTTCTCTCGAGTTCACAAAGAGATTATAGATTTATTTTAATGGTCACGAAGCATTAAAATAGTAAGCACAAGAATATAAGAACAACTAATATGATAAACAAATAATCGAATCAATTTTCTACTAAACAATTATGTAGTTAGCTACCATAATCCTAGAACGAGAAGTTTAACTCCACATAGACATGGAGTAATTACAACAATTCATCCAAAGCAAAACGTAAAATAAATAATAAAGGAGAAGAAAAGATGAAAACAATATTCTCCGGCCTCCACGGCGGCTCCTAGCTCTTCGTAGGTCAAAAGTTCTGTAAAACTCGTGATTTGAGATATATTTATAGAGTAGGAGGAAAATAACCCCTTTTCCTACTTGGATTTGGAGTAGAAAAAAAGCTGGAAATTTCCGGGTTAGGCTCTGGCGCACCGCTCCACCCATAACGCCAAATTTAGTCTTCTGAAGTTTGGGGACTGGGGCGACGCGCCACCGATGAGCCACAACCCAGATTTTCTTCCTTTGCTCTCTTTTTCTCCCGGAACGTTGCTAACTCCTTACCAATGCTTTTATGCTTCCATTTTAGCTCTCATGGATTGTTTTTCTCCATATTTTCCCTGCAAAGCATCTAATCGCATATATTCGCTCACCACCATGAAAATGCAAATAATCATAAGGATATACATGACTTTTGCCCTCAAAACAAGGCTAAAACATGGGTAAATGAGGCAATTGGGCGTATGAATACGCCCAACATCAGGAACACATTGCACTAAGGACTGATGAGGAATATGTTCAGTAGAAGGGAAATTACCTGGGAATATCTTGGAGAGAGGAATTCGTTCCCGGAGTCTATCCAAGTCTAAATCAGTAGAACAAGTCTCAGAAACCCCAACAAGGGTGCCTGGGCATAATCGGGTCTAATACAATAGAAAACCAGTCTGACGCTTAGCTCGACCGAGTTTTGTATCATTTAATATCAGTAGAAAACCATGGCTAGCACTACGGCTCAGCCGAGTCTAGTGTCAGTATGAAAATCAGGAATAAAATCATCATTTACTCTCTCTTACCCCAAGAAGATCAATAAAATCAGTTCCAAATCCTTTCATAACCATTTTTACCAATAACGGGCCCTCGGGGCCATGCAAGTTTCAGAAAACTGTTCATAGTGGGCTCGCAACAAAAACAGTAATAAAACATGTAGAAAATCTCATTATATGGATGATAATGATATGCCAAATGCAACAACAGCCCAACGGCTCACAATCAATCTATCGGCCCTACACAGGCTCCAATCACGCTACAACATATATAACACGCTCTACAATCAAATATCGATGTTCGAGACTCACAAGCATTCCCAAGTAATCCACTTTCTATGGTCCAGAGTCAAATACAACGCTACACATGACCACAAGGGTAATACCGACCACTACAATGAATACTACAACCATAGGTGCAAAAATAAGTCGGATATGAAGAAGCGGAAAAGGTTTGAGGGTGCCAAGCTAATAACCCCAACCCAAGGATGCTAAATAGTACAATTATAGCATATATACGCAAATTCTAGTATGGAGAAAACGTAACCTACTTGTCGTTTGACGATAAGCTGCTAGAATAATTATGTCCAAGCTCAAACCGCTCTGAGAAGTCCCGAAAAGCAATCACACTATCATAAACATAATCTACGCATTAAAAAAACCTACTGATACCCGAAGCTGAAAATGAAAAAGCGCATGATGATCACGACACTCCCATGAGTGCATGCCCCAAGAATTAAAGAAATTGGACCAAAAAATGGGGCTAAAACAGCCCGCCAAATAAGAGAAATCAAAGAGGGAATCAAAGGAATTTACCGAAAATTAACAAGGGAACTTACCGGATTAAGGTCAAAAAAACAATCACGAATCAATGATAATCCTCCTCCAAGAACTTGGATGACCGGAGTTGAAGAATTAGTGTGTTGGGAGCTGGTTTTAATGGTGTAACGAAGTTGGGTTTTGAAAGAATTGAAAATGAAATAGATGGCCAAGATATAGGCTATCAGCGCTTCCAGGCGCTGCGCACGTGGGCTAGGCGAATGCGCACGCCTAGGCCATGCGGCAGCCAGGCCAGGCGCTAGGCCATCACGCACACACGTGTCCACTGTGCGCGCGGCCCATGCGGACAGTGCCAAGGCGACGCTTAGGTGGAGGCCAAGAAAAAGGGGGCGGCTGGCACTGCTTTGTGCACGGGGCCATGCCCATGCGTGGGTGATGGCCTGCTGGTGCCATGACAGCAACCAGCTGCCAACAACTATGCCAACATGAGAAATTTCTCCGATGGACCCTCAGGAACGCATCCGGGGTCTCACGCACACAAATGAGCTAAGCTATTCAACTAAAAAGTGCATTCCAGACTAAACACAGTCAACAAAAATCCCAACGGAGGTTGATTTAATAAAAAGTGGGCCCCACACCCAAAAATCAACTTTAGGCCAACTTTTTCAAAATGGAACACCATGTCCTAAAATGAGTCTGGAAGCCTCGATACCGAACCAAAGGTCCCTCTAGACCAAAGTCGATATTCCAGAGTTAACATCACTGATGGAATTTTCATCTGAGGCCTTCTTCTCTGAATGTAAACCAAAGTCAAACTTCCAAGTTCAACTGGCCAAAAAACACAAAAACCAACACAAAACTAACTGAAAGCTCCCAGACCCTAATTAAGGGTCCATATAAACCAAAATCCATACTCTAAAGCTAACAGAACTGTCAAAATTTGATTTCGAGCGAGTTTACCAAGAATGTTGACCGAAGTCAATGATATCCTAAGTTTAGGCTCTAAAACAAATAAATGGACATAACGATTAAATGAACAGTCAGGGAACCGAACCATCGGTCCCAACAAGTCATAAATAACTTGGGGCCACTACAGGCAAGCTCTAACAGTACAAAGAAAGCGTAAGCGCAGAAATGAACGGAAGGGTCATTACACATTGGCCATTGTATATCATTGCATTGCATCCTTCTTTGATTATCATGGTGTTATGTAGTGATATTTTATGATTATTGGTATCGAACTGTTGAAACTTTTCTGCGTGTAGGGTTATTTTAGTATTCTTTACTCTTTATAGTATCTTCTTAAGCTCTGTCAGCCTATGATGCATATTGAGTATATATGGACTGTATTCACTTTTACTTTTTGCATCCTTCTGATGCAAATCCTCGTACGCATAGACCCCGTGGCTGAGTTCGTGCTTGCGGTTTCTATTTGAAGCTTTGGTGAGCTCTTGTCTTTAGAGATCGACCCAATTTCTTCTATCATTTATTTCCTATCTATTTTACTTTTGAGAAGTGTTGGATTGATCAGTTTTGATATTGTATTAAAGTTTCCCTTGTACTTATGACTTCTGAGTCTTGGGGATTTCTAGATTATCTTGTCCAATATCATTTTGGGATGTTTTTCAAACATCATCTTTATTTTACGCGTTGGATCCTTTAGTATTGCTTTTATTTCAATTATTACATTTATTGGGTTTGGCTTATCTACCATGATTGGGTTGAGGTAGGTGCCATCACAATCCAAGTGAGTTTGGATCGTGACAGTATTGCAAGTGCAAAATTTTCAAATTTAAAATAATTGTTTTGATCGAACGAAATCAAAAGAACAAAAAATACAAACTAATTTGTGTTAGTAGGATTATTAGTTTTCTTAAAAAGGAGTTTCCTACTGTTCTCATACTATATTATATATGGAAAGCTCCATGTACAATCTATATATATATTTATATATATGGACGTGATACTTCTCTTTGATCAATATAGCTTAATTGTTTTTTGTCAATTTTGCTTTTCTCATGAGGGTTATGTTATAAATTTGGTGCTTGTTTTGCATTCTTAATTGAAAGATTTAGCTTTTTATAGCTATAGTTGTCAATTAGTTTCTTGTGTCTATCTTCTATCTTTTATTTCTTGTTCTTAGAATTAAGATTTGTTTCCGCTATCGTTATTGCATCAAATGGTCACTCAACTAAATAATTACCGAATAAAGTCATTTATCTTCTTTTTATTCTAACAAAGTCATTCAAATTTATACATTTGCCTATAAAGTAATAATTGGTAGAAGTCGTGGCTTAAAATGAAAGTATAAGGGTCAAAATAGTCTATTAAGTTTGAAGTTTAAATTAACACAATTCTTATTATTTGACACGAAACACTAATAATCTTTCAATTATACAAATCATACTACAATTTTAGTTCAACTCTGATTGTGGTATACATATGTCAAGTTGATTATATTTTAATGTAATTAATTATAAAAATTAAAACAACACATTTTGTAAGAACATGATACACTGGATGTTTGACAAAAGAATTACTAATATTTATAAACATTATATTATTCAAATAAAAATAACAATTTATCAACTGTAAGTTAAAAATGAGCAATATGCAATGTAAAATAATAAGTCAATGGTACTAAAACAAATAAATTAAATTCGAACGTATGATTTAAATTTAAAATCCAAAAAAAAGTTTAACATATTCTCTTATATAAAATTCTAATATAAAATAAGTCCCAATATTATAACTTAGTAAATACAATTAAAAAAAAAGGGAATAACATAAAGTCTAAACATCATTCAACAAAGAAATTCTATTTTATTTATATACTTATCTATCTATGTTTATATTATATTAAAAGTGTGAATGACCTTATAATGTGATTTGAACTTTTTGCCCTTCATTAAAAGAATCTGATTTAGACAAAATCTTGTTTTTATTATTTTCCTCTAATTATTATATCATTATCTTTATAATATTTAAAATTAAGATGTCCTGAAATATAAGGTAAGATATATTAGGAGAATTAATAATTAAAATTGACAAAAAAATTATTTTTTAAATCTTTCCTTATTTGAACTATAAAGTTTTAAAATTAATTAAAATTTTACCTTATAGAAATCTTACACTTAAATTATAACCAAATCACTAAAGGAAAGAATTAAATTAAAAATATTAAAAAAAATAAGTAGTACGGTGTCACGACCCAACTATCGGGTCGTGCAGGCACCCACTCTAACCACCTAGATAGATGAAACCTTACCACCCGATCCAACAGGTACTTGCGAAAAACAAAGTATGACAATAAATAACCTCATGTTAATACGTGAAACCATTTACAACCTTGTTTCAGAAAATATCTTTTACAAAGAAATATAGTAAATTCTTTTTAAGAACTGGAAAATAGTTTACAACTTGAAAACAAACCCTTCCTAGAATCTAGTCTAAGCCAGTACAATAACTACTACATGAGTAAAACAGAAATGCAAAAGGACACAACTCCCACCATGAAAACGGGAGTAGAAGCTGTTGAAGATCACCGTCATCCTGTACCTATGAAACATCACCAACCCTGCAACCAGACTATACCAAAAAACGTATAGCAAGAGTAGAATCAGTACAACCACACGTACTGGTAGGTGTCGCGCCCTATTTTGAACTGGCCAAAATATGCTTCCAACATCCGGCTCTTTCCGCCTTTGTTTTGGAAAAGGGTTTAGAGTCGCCACCTAAATTTTAGGAAAACTTAGGAAAACCATTTTTTATGTAAAACTCTGTTTTTTTAGTCTGCGAAAACGTTTGAGATTCTGAGTAAGTGTTTTGGTTACTCGAAGGGAAGGTGTTAGGCACCCTTCAGAGCCTATCCGAAGATAGTCCTTAAACTCAGTTTAGAAACAATATTTGGGAAAATTATTTGCTCATTATTTGCTAAAAAAGGGGTGATAAAAAACGTGTTTTATTAATTTAAAGAGAAACTCAAAGTATATGACACATGCTACTACAATAGGCAAAAATATAAAATATGCTTATGGTAAAAAAAAGGTGACACATATCTACGTACATGTCGAAATATATGAAAGTTTAATAGTAATACTCTTATCATTAAAATATGTAGAACTTTATGATTTATAAGAATATATACTTAAAAAGGGCTATGTAAAAGAAATGAGAATGTTATTTATACAAATATACTTTTTGTAAAGTAAGAAATATATATGGTTTTAGAGTTTTGGAAAAAGTTTATGACATGTTTATTAAAAGAAAGTAAAGGCGATGTATGTAGGTTTAAAATACAAGGAATCATATGAAAAAGTTTATTATTTTAAAGAATTTGGACAAGTAAAAAAAATGTAGGAAATAGGTATACCGGTAATAGAGAAAAAGCTATAAGAGAAAAATCATATTTGTTTTGGTAAATGTATTTCATGTAAAGAATAATTTGAAGACTTGAGTAGAGAACGAAAATTATTTGTTTTCATGTAAAGGAGACTTTTATTCATAAGGTAAAAAATGAACATGCATTGAATATGAGAGAAAATATTATGTACGTAAATGCAATTGTGATAAAATAATATATGTTTAATTTAAGTAGGAAGAATGAGTAAGTAAAAATATAAATATATATACCTTGTAGTAGATAGCATATGACATATATATACCTTGCGTTTTGAGGCCTTAAAAAATCTGAAAATCTCAAAATATATATATATAGAATATAGCAAAATAGTTGTAAAATATTGGGGTTAGAATAAGAGAATAAACGAGTTATTAATAAATGCAAAGGAGACTTGCCTAAATTAGATAAGCATTCTATAGTTTAAAGCCTAAGAATGACTAAATATTCGTTTAAAATATATTGAATCGCTACTTAATATTTTTTTGAAAATCTACCGCGAGTTATTTGGAACAAGTTTTTTTTTCTTCTTGAAACAAGCCTAACATTAATTAATCCTAAAAAATCTGCACTATTCACTATTTATTATTACTATTTTTTGAAAGTGTTTAACCACTAATTTTAAAGTATTTAAAAAGGGAAATCCGAAACTTTTGCCTAATTTTAAAAGGGTGAAGGAAATTCTCTTTCAAAATTTCTTGAAACTAAACAAAGTAATCCACGAAAATATAAGCCGAAAGATAAAACATTAATCAAAATCACAAAGGAAAACACATCCAAATACACAAGGTTAGTTAAACATTTTAAGTAAGCATAAAGGAAAGCAATAAAAAAGAGTAAAGGGCTAGATGCGCCAAATTCCTTTGGAGGAACTAAATTTCTAAAGGGACGACTCTGAGCGCCTGCGATAGCTCCTAATAGCTGCTCGACCCAAATATTTATTGGGGCCGAAAGTGAGTTTCAAGTGAGAACTCAAGCTCTCCGGTTGTTTCATGTAACACAAAAAAAAATGATAAGGATTAGTAACTTGTATAACAAAGCTTACAAAATGTAGAAATATGCCAAGCTTAACAATAAAGTGATAAGGAAAACAAACATGCTACTCGGTAAATACACAAGCATATATGAAAGACGACATGTAACCATATTTTGCTTCATTTTTTAAAAGCGAATGATCAAATTTATTTGACTAGAGCACAAACGAACTAACATGAGATGATATCCGAAAAGAACTTAGGCAAAACGAACATCTTCAACACTAGTCGATTATGGGAAAACAAAGTACACAACAAATAGCAATATAAAACTTTATTATTATTATTTTTATTCACTTTAACTAAATAAGTAGCTATGAATAAATCACCTCAAAAAGTAAGTCGTTATGAACAAATCAACTCAAAAAGTAAGGCAAACATTAGTGACGGGAGGATCAAAAAGGGAACCAAACTACTACACTAGCTCATGATAAATTCCTTAAGCTAGTATTCCCGAGATTGATCCCGAGTTAAAACAAAAATAATGAAAATACGGGCAGCCCTCTTTTTCTAACAAATGCACACTAAATCAACCACTTTTTACTAGGATTAAGGTGTTTTGAAGAAAGGTTAGATTGCAAGCAAGACCACAATATTTTACAAACGCCGGAAAATAATCATAATATGTATATTCCTATTTTAAACAAACGTTTTCGGGATTAAAAAAAATAAATGGCAAACCTATGGAAACTTTTAACTTAAGAATTTAAACTTCAAGAAACTCAAACATGGCATACATATACCTTTTCGATTTAAACAAAATCAGCCCCTAGTTGTGATTAAAACGAGACGGGATGATTACACACTCTTACAACTCAATCCGTAAAAGAAAGCAACAAGAAAACTCAACTTTTATGAAGAGTAAACATTGATCCTAACCTCTAGTTATGCAACAAAGGTAACCATGTACATTTGAAGACTTGGAGCCTCTTGAAATTTATTTCAAGTTGAATTCAAGGTTATAAATATTCTTCCAATACATCATCGACTATAAATACAACCAAACAAACCAACAACTATTTTACTTCAAATTAGCCACGATAATTCAAACCAAACAAACAACAACATTTAGAACATTTGAGCCAAGTCTTGAGTTGTAACACTTCACAATCACATAAGCTAAACCAAACGATCAGAAACTGATTTGTTTCACATCTTTTACGCCTAAAATCCGCCAACTAACATCCCGAGTAACTACATAGTAATCGATTAACAAAATCCAAGTGCAACGTAATTAAGACGGGATGATTTATACACTCTTGGAACTCAAGCGAAGTCAGCCAACACCCAAAGAGAAACGATAACAAGCATAATACAAGAAATTGAAACCAACACTACCGATTTTAATTCAACCACTTCACTGTTAAAATTTCGCTCCCCTAAGCAGTAAAACGAAACTCTATTACTTTCTCATATACATCGCACCAAACCAACCACACACGGCCAAACCACGAAACCAAACAAGGTGCTCACATATTCTTCTTTACGAAAACATATCATACCAAAAACAAGAGGAGAACAGAAACTGAGTTATAAGAAAGATTTTTACCTTGTGTTGGGCAGCGATTGAGGCCGTCGAGTGTTGAGTTTCAAACTAGCGACTTCCGACTCCGATTTCAACTCGAAGTATTCCGAGATGAACAAAAAGAGAGAAATAAATTAGAGAACAAGATGAAATAGAAATTGAGAGAAAGAGGCTGTTCCTTCTCCTTCTTTTTTTTCGTCCGTGTCTCTCTGTGTGTGTGTCTGTGTGTGTTTTCTTTTGTGTGTTTTCTTTTGTGTGTTCTCCTTTTTTCAAAAAAAATGGCCCCCTAAATCTGTTCTTTTTTCGTCCTTTTATAGCCGAAATTTTAGGGCTCCAACGGTTTCTTTCCAAGAATTCAAAATTTGAATTCTTGGAAAGACAAGTTGCAAGAGGAAATGATGAAAATCAGAGGAAAAGAAGATGCTTACCCCTTTTTTCAGGTTGATTTGAAATAGACAGTGATGGGTCGGAGGTGTGGAGCTCGGACCGTCGGGCAAAGGTTGCAACCGGCGGCGGGGGAAGCTTTTTCGAGCTCTGTTTTTGAGTTGACAAAAAGGGTGAGGGGATGGCTATAAAGGTGGAGGAGTAGAGGAGAGAAGGGTGAAGACCACCGGATTTTGCCATTATCCGGTGGTCTGGCGGCGGTGGTCTTTTTCGAGGTTGTAAAACCTCCGAAAAAGGGGAAAAGATGACGTCGAGGTGACGGAGAGGGCACCGCTGCCGTTTGCCCGCCGGTACGAAGCAAAACCGGCGGGTCTTGGCGGTGAGGTGACGAGGCAGCCGGGTTTGGGGGGTGTTTGTCGGCTGAAATGGAGAGGGTGAGGGAATCTGTTGGTTTATGTTGAAAGTGGAGGAGAGAGTGGAGAGAAAAGAATAAGGGGTGGGTTTAGTTTGAATTGGGCCGGGTCAGGGTGCTTTTGGGCTGGGTTGGGCGGTTGGGTAGTGGGTTAGGAGTTTTGGGCTGAAACAAATAAGGGTTTGGCCCAAAATTTGGTAAATAAATTAGTTTGTAGAAAAAGAAATAATTTTCCCTAGTCGTTTTTCCACTTAATTAATTTAACGATGCTTTCTTTCATCCCAATTAATTTTCAAATAAGTATATAGTTGACTTAAACATAATTTTGATACGCGTAATCGCAATCCTCAATTGATAGAACAATATTTAGGAAATGTTATAGCAATACGACAAAATTTATTTAGAGTTTGAAATAAAAGTTACTATACCAATATCTTGTTAAAAAGAGTGAATTATAAAATATTTTTGTGGTGATTTTATAAGATACAATATTTTTTAGTAATTATTATTATAAAAAGTAAAGGAAATCATTTTAAAAAATGATTATTGGTGCCAAAATTTATAAAAAATTAATATAAAAATAAGAAAATTATTTTGGAAAAGTCCTCGGGATTAAGAAGCATATAAAAATTAATTATGGGAAAAAGGAGGGCCAAAATTGGGTGTCAACAACTTGCCCCTCTTCGAACAAAGATGATGAAAGAGTCTTTGCGCGAAGATGTTGACGTAAAGCCAATTTTGTCCTGACTGGAAAAAATTAAATTCTTGGGAAGGTCGTACCTAGAAAAAGAAAGGTTATTGTCATTATGAATTCGACCGAACTCTGGTCTCCGAGTTGCCTACATATCTCGGGTTTCACGAGAATCAGGCCAATGTAGTTCAAAAATTTTGAGAGGTCCTCAAAATTTGCCCCAGTGTTGGTTTTATGTCGACACTGGTATTTTTTGCGGTAAAAGGGGAAGATGATTTGGCATGGATGGAGTGGGTACGGCCATGCTCGAAGTTGAGTTGCCTATGTATCCCTAAGGAAATGGGAATTAGGCCGGTCGTATTTCTGAATAGAGGATTATGGTAAATTTTGGGGCAGTCCTCAAAATTTGCCCCAGTGTACGATTTATGGTTGACACTGGTCTCTTAGTTGAGCTTGGAAAGAGTTTTATGGAATTGCCGGTAGATCATTTCCTAGATGACAATAATCTTTTCAAAATGGGTGCACTTTCACAGCCTCCCGATTATAAATGTGGTGCACAACACACCCATAAACGAGACTCTACTAGGCGCATCTCGCATCCCTATAAGATCACGTCGAATTGCCGGATGGAGGTAGTCCCTTTAATACCCTCTGGTGAGAACTCTAGGAGATAAAGAAAAAGGTGTCGATGCTTGCGAGAGCAAGTGTACTCTGATTTAGAAATATGGACAACTGATTGTAGGAATTGGAGTCGGAGTGCTAGTCTGGAAACTCTGGCTTGTGAGTTTGGTATTCCTCATCAAGCATTGCCTCAATCGCTGCTTAGAGGTAGTTCCACGTTGTAGTGTGTCATCCTGCAAAACAGGTAAAAAGGGGTTACAAAGTACCTGTTGAGGCTCAAAAATGTAAATTAAAATTGTAATGTAAAGAGTAGAGTGTAGATATCCAAACGATTGTCGACGTCTCCATTTTGCGGAGTGGATGTACTGTAGGTGAGATAATCTTGTGTAATAAAGCCTCCGGCTGGAGGGGCAATGCTGTAAGATGCTGGGGATGCAAAATCGTGTATTTGCTGGAAAAGAAAGATTATGATGCCTGCTCCGGTTTATGTGCCGAAGCATTATTGAAATGGAATCTTGGGTTGTGTACCAAGATCCTAATGCATGCTCCGGTTTGTGTGCCGGAGCTTAATGAAATGGAGTCTTGGGTTGTGTACCAAGATCCTAATGTATGCTCCGTTTTGTGTGACGGAGCTTTGAATGAAATGGAGTCTTGGGTTGTGTACCCAGATCTCAATGTATGCTCCGGTTGTGTGCCGGAGCTTTGAATGCCGGAGCCTTTGAATGTAAATACCCGCATTAGAAGGTGGGCGCCTGTAAAAGTACTTGAATGTAAATACCCCGCATTAGAAGGTGGGCGCCTGTAAAATGTACTTGAATGTAAATACCCGCATTAGAAGGTGGGCGCCTGTAAAATGTATTTGAATGTAAATACCCGCATTAGAAGGTGGGCGCCTGTAAAATGTACTTGAATGTAAACACCCGCATTAGAAGGTGGGCGCCTGTAAAATGTACTTGAATGTAAATATCCGCATTAGAGGGTGGGCATGATTTTAATGCAAAATGAGGATGTTGATGGCATGCATGCTTATGATTGATGGAGTTATGATGATGCTTGCTATGACGCAGCCTCCGATTGGCGGAGTATGTTTTGCTTGCTAATATGCATTTCTCTGATTTGGCAGAGCGTCGCTTGTTTGTTTATGTACAGGCTCCGATCGTCAGAGCGTCGTTTTGTTTGCTTATGTACAAACTCCAATCGGCGGAGCGTCGTTTTGTTTGCTTATATACAAGCTCCAATCGGCAGAGCATCGTTTTGTTTGCCTATGTACAAACTCCAATCGGCGGAGCGTCATTTTGTTTGCTTATATACAAGCTCCAATCGGCAAAGCATCGTTTTGTTTGCTTATATACAAGCTCCAATCGGATGAGCATCGTTTTGTTTGCCTATGTACAAACTCCAATCGGCGGAGTTTGATGAAGTCAGTCCGCATTCTCCGATCGGCGGAGTTATTTGACGCAATTAGATGGCAATCTCCGATTGGCGGAGTTATTTGGAAAGAGATAAACTATCCTATTTTCCTATGAGAGCTCTCTGTCTTCGATACTTGATCCGGATCTCGTACGCACCTGCAAAAACATAGATGAAAACTGTTTAAGAATTGTAAGAATCGGGATACAGTATTTTAAATATAGAATTGGGGAAGAATATTCGGCTTATGGTGTCGGGATAGCCGAAAGATTTCTCCGATCATGTCCATGAGCTAGACTTGACATCATCCCGTCTTGACTCCTGTTTCCCTGCGCTCAAAGGAAAATTCTTAGTTTTGGGAGGGGTGTTGATTTGTGTCAGCTTGCGGACCCTGGCCTTGCCGCTAGATTTCTACAAAATCTTATCAGCCGCTCGCGACTTCCTATCCCAGAGACTCGGTATGGTGGATCCCTTCAAAACCTCCTTGGTTGCTCGCGACTTCCTTATCCGAAGGTTCGGTAGGTGGAAAGGCAATGAAATATTTTGAAAATATGTATATATATTTTTAGAAAATAAGTATATTTTGTGTATACTAGGCGCATATATATAGTGATTATTCATCGTTCCTTAGATTATGACATGTTCCGAACTCCAATCGAGTTTTCCCATTTGTTGAGGACGTCCAAATGTACTCTTCTCGTGGCTCCGGCTTTTGGTGACGCTTTTCTATCTCTCTGTAGAATGTTGTGATCACTCTGAAGGTATAAATAAGAGGGGGGGAGGTTTATCCTAAGGGTATGACCGAACCTTTAGGGTTGCCTACGTATCCCCGAATGGGAATCAGGTCTGTACGTAGTTCGGGGATATCAAAGAAAGATGAAAATATGTAATGCATTGACCGAGCCTGACTCAGGCTGCCTACGTATCCAAACGGAATCAGGTCAGAACGTAGTTCAAATACATTAGGGATAATGAAAAATATGAAGTGCAATGACCGAGCCTGACTCAGGCTGCCTACGTATCCAAAACGGAATCAGGTCAGAACGTAGTTCAAGTACAATATGGAAAATGAAAAATATGGAGGGACCGAATCCGACGAGGATTGCCTACGTATCCCACCGAAGGAAGTCAGGTCGATCGTAGTTCTGAATACATAAAAGATGATAATTTTGGTTTTTCTAAGGGAAACCGGACCCGATATGGGTTGCCTACGTATCCCGCCGTGGGAAGTCAGGCTAATACGTAGTTCTGTTACATTAGAGAAAAATGCAAAAAGTACAAGGAACAACAACTAGTCCCTCTGTCTTCAAATGTAGTGCTTCTTGATAGCGTCTGAATTGATCGGCTTTGTGCTCACGACGCCATCCATCTCTGCGAGGATTACCGCTCCGCCTGAGAGCACTCGGTGAACCATGTAAGGACCTTTCCAGTTTGGCGCAAATTTCCCCTTAGCTTCAATTTGGTGAGGGAATATTTTCTTCAATACTAATTGCCCTGGCGTGAATCGTCGAGGCTTGACTTTCTTGTTGAATGCTCTGATCATTCTGTTTTGATAGAGTTGGCCGTGACATACTGCATCCAGTCTCTTCTCATCAATGAGCATCAACTGTTCAATCCTGCTACGAACCCATTCCGCGTCTTCCAGACCAACTTCTTGGATGATTCTTAGGGAAGGTATTTCCACTTCAGCAGGTATTACTGCTTCCGAACCGTAGACCAACATGTAGGGGGTTGCACCAGTGGATGTTCTGATTGTGGTGCGATAGCTGAGCAAAGCATATGGCAGCTTCTCATGCCATTCTCTGTTACTATCTATTATTTTCCTCAGGATCCTCTTGATATTCTTGTTCGCGGCTTCAACTGCTCCATTCATTTGTGGTCGATATGCTGTGGAGTTCCGGTGGGAGATCTTAAACCTTTCACAAGTCTCTCTCATGAGATCACTATTCAGATTTGTTCCGTTGTCTGTTATGATTGATTCCGGCATTCCAAAACGACAAACTATGTTATTTCGGACGAAATCTGCTACCACCTTCTTAGTTACTGCCCTGTGCGTTGAAGCCTCAACCCATTTTGTGAAATAGTCGATCGCTACCAGGATGAAACGGTGTCCATTTGATGCGGGAGGCTCTATGGGTCCAATTACATCCATGCCCCAAGCAGCGAATGGCCATGGGGACCCCATCACATTGAGCTCGTTTGGCGGAACTCGTATGAAGTCGCCATGAACTGGACACTGATAACACTTTTGTACATATCGGATGCTATCCCTCTCCATAGTCATCCAAAAGTATCCAGCTCTCAAAATCTTCTTTGCCAAAGTGAATCCATTCATGTGGGGTCCACACGTCCCTGCGTGAACTTCCTCTAACAGTCTTGTCGCTTCTGTTGCATCGACACACCTTAGTAATCCCAAATCCGGGGTTCTCCTGTACAGGATTTCACCGTTAAGGAAGAAATGATTGGCCATTCTCCTTAAAGTCCGCTTCTGCTTGCTGTCGACATTTTCTGGATATTCTCCTGCTTCGAGCAACCTTCTATATCATGGTACCATGGCTTTCTATCAAACTCTTCATCTACGTGAAAACAGTATGCGTGCTGGTCACGTATCTCCACTTCAATAGGGTCGATGTAATTCTTATCCGGGTGTTGGATCATTGAGGAAAGAGTAGCCAAAGCATCAGCGAACTCGTTTTGAGCCCGGGGGACATGTTTAAACTCAATCTTTGTAAATCTTTTGCTCAGCTCCTTCACACATTCCAGATAAGGAAGGATCTTGACATTCTTGGTGGCCCATTCTCCTTGTACCTGATGAACCAATAGGTCAGAATCACCTAATACCAAAAGCTCTTTGATGTTCATGTCCACAGCCATCCTAAGTCCGAGAATACATGCTTCATATTCTGCCATGTTGTTTGTGCAAGGGAATCTAATCTTGGCTGATATTGGGTAGTGCTGTCCCGTTCTTGAAACCAAGACTGCTCCAATTCCGACTCCTTTGAAATTTGATGCTCCATCGAAAAACAATCTCCATCCATCATATGACTCTGAGATGTCCTCTCCTGCAAAAAATACTTCTTCATCGGGGAAGTAAGTCATGAGCGGTTCATAATCTTTGTCCACCGGATTTTCTGCGAGGTGATCGGCCAAAGCTTGTCCTTTGACGGCCTTCTGTGTCACGTACACAATGTCGAACTCACTCAGCAAAATTTGCCACTTTGCTAATTTCCCTGTAGGCATCGGTTTCTGAAAGATGTACTTGAGGGGATCCATTCTTGAGATCAAGTACGTGGTGTATACCGACAGGTAATGCCTCAACTTTTGCGCGATCCAAGTCAAGGCGCAACACGTTCGTTCTAACAAGGTATATCTTGCCTCGTATGGTGTAAACTTCTTGCTCAAGTAGTAAATAGCTTGCTCTTTCTTTCCCGTGTCATCGTGTTGTCCTAACACACATCCAAATGCTCCATCCATGACGGATAGATACAGCAGTAATGGTTTTCCGGGCTCTGGTGGAACCAATACTGGTGGGTTGGACAAGTACTCCTTGATTCTATCAAAAGCTCTTTGGCATTCTTCCGTCCATTCTGTGGCGGCATCTTTCTTTAGTAACTTGAATATGGGTTCACAGATCACTGTAGACTGAGCTATGAAACGACTGATGTAATTGAGTCTCCCCAAGAAGCTCATCATATCTTTCTTGGTCCTGGGGGGAGGTAACTCTTGAATCGCCTTGATTTTTGATGGATCCAATTCTATGCCTTTCCTGCTGACGATGAATCCCAGTAGCTTTCCGGTGGGAACTCCGAATGCGCACTTTGCTGGATTCAATTTCAAATTGTATCTCCGCAACCTCTCAAAGAACTTCTGTAAATCCCCTAGGTGGTCCGAACTCCTTTTGGACTTGATAACGACATCATCTACGTACACTTCAATCTCCTTGTGAATCATATCATGGAAGAGGGTAGTCATGGCCCTCATATAGGTTGCGCCAGCATTTTTGAGTCCGAATGGCATCACTCTATAGCAATATACTCCCCATGGAGTGATAAAGGCCGTTTTCTCTGCATCGTCCTCATTCATCAGTACTTGGTGATATCCTGCAAAGCAATCGACAAACGATTGCAACTCATGCTTTGCACAATTATCGATGAGTATGTGAATGTTTGGGAGAGGAAAATTATCCTTGGGACTAGCCTTATTTAGATCCCGATAGTCTACACATATCCTGATTTTCCCGTCCTTTTTTGGCACTGGCACGATATTAGCCAACCATGTGTGAATGTTTGGGAGAGGAAAATTATCCTTGGGACTAGCCTTATTTAGATCCCGATAGTCTACACATATCCTGATTTTCCCGTCCTTCTTTGGCACTGGCACGATATTAGCCAACCACGTGGGGTAATTAGTAACTCTCACAACATTTGCCTGGATCTGCTTAGTTACCTCCTCCTTGATTCTTAAACTTAAATCAGGCTTGAACTTCCTAGTCTTTTGCTTCACAGGCGGGCAGGAAGGATCAGTCGGCAGCTTGTGTGAGACGATATCGGTTCTTAATCCTGGCATGTCATCGTAGGACCAAGCAAACACATCAACATATTGCTTGACTAATTCAATCAATTCTCGCTTTCTTTCATCTTCCAAGTGTATGCTGACTCGTACTTCTCTCACCATTTCTTCATTTCCCAAGTTGACAACCTCGGTTTCCTCCATGTTGGGCTTTTTCTGGCTTTCAAGTTGCTCGATCTCCTGAGGTAGATTTTCAGGCATCATGCTTTCATCGTATTCTTCATAGTCCTGCTCATGACTCGCACTTTGCTCAATGGATTCGTTACATGTCATAACCGTTGTACGATGATTTTTACTAATATTAGCGCTGAAAAGTATGAAAGGTGAGTGAAAATAAATAGTTATTTTAAACAATCGAAAGATGAATTTTAAGAAAAATAAAGACTTTTTATTAAAAAGAAGTCTGGCTTTTCAGAAGAGGCAAGTAGCAAAAAGGGCTTAGGCATGATTCAAGCCTCAATTGATCATGCAAAAACATTTTGAAATAAAACTACTTTTCCACACTACCAGGACTCTTGTCGAAACAGGGACGGGCTGATGGTCCAGTTCTGTAAGACTTCTCCAGGCTCGGCATCACGGATGGTCAGCTTCTTGATGTCTTTCTCCAGTCCATCGTTGGTCATGGCCACGAATAGATTTCCTATTCCCTCAATGACGTCTTCATCAACTGCTTCATCTGGGATTAGGACTTGTCCTGGCACGAACACTACTGCCCCAAACTTTGCATTGTGGACTCCTCCTGAAGCAGGCTTATACCCTAGCCCGGCGGTACCTTTCTGATGTTTTAGCTGGATTGGTTCAATTATACCGTCAGCCTTAGGTCCGAGCCCTGTCTTTGGTTTATACCCATATTTCAACATCTCTGACGCAACCATCTTCGCTGCTCTCGACATCTCCATCTTTACAGGCTCTACCTTCTTATCAATTCTTACGGCTTGCATGATCTCCAGAGCATGGAAAGCGGCTCCATCCAATTCTTCGGTGACTGGAACAGAGTTCACGGAAAAGATGGGGTGACTGAGCTCCCCGTGAATGGTAACTTCGGTGCGACCCCACTCGAACTTCACACACTGATGGAGCGTTGAGGGAACTGCTCTTGCCATATGGACCCATGGCCTTCCTAGTAACAAGTTGTAGTTGGACGTAACATCCATTACTTGAAATAAGATGGGGAATTCAGCTGGACCTACTTGCAATGTGAGATAAATTTCTCCAATGACGCTTCTCTGCGCGCCGTCAAAAGCTCTCACCTTTACACGACTTTCCCTTATCTCTCCCATATTCACACCTAAATCTCTCAGTGTGGTGAAAGGACAAATGTTGCATCCAGAACCGCCGTCGATCAAAACTCTAGTTATGATCTTATCACAGCACTTGACCGCAATGTGAAGTGCTTTGTTGTGGCCGACACCTTCTGCTGGTAGTTCATCATCATGGAAAGAGATTTTGTTCACTTCCACCATTTTTCCAATTGTTGCAGCCAATGTGTCACTTGTAGTTTCTTTTGGTACGCTAACTCCACTCAGAACTTGTACCAAAGCGTTCCTATGGGCTTCAGAACTCATTAGTAAGGACATAATGGAAATGTGGGCTGGTGTCTTCATTAGTTGTTCCTCGATTGAGTAATCTTTAGACTGCATCTTCTTCCAAAATTCTGTGGCTTCTGCATCAGTAACATTCTTCTTTGGATTTTGTTCTTTCCCGGGAACCCCTCGATTTAGATCCTCCGGGGTATAACACCTTCCCGACCTAGTCATTCCGTGAGCCACAACAGCGTCTATCATTTTGTCTTTGGCTCCCGTCCGATAGTCCCATGGGACTGCTTTAGTGTCGTAGTCAGGCTTTCCAGCGGCTATAGTGGTTACCACAACTCTCGGCAGGTAGGTTTGAATAGTCAAAGGTTCTCTCAACTGAACTGTGATAAAGGGTTGCGCTGGAGATGTGGCGACAACTTCTTCTGTGTTCCAGATAGGCACGATATTCCCTTCCAGGTTATACTCTTCCTCCAGGGTAATCATGTTGACTCCTCGATTCTCATGATTTGGTAGAGGATTGTTGTTCACATTTGGAGGAGTATCGGTGCATTTAATTACTCCTTTTCTGATAAGAGACTCGATCTGGTTCTTCAAGCTAAAACACTCCTCCGTGTCATGTCCTTGGATTCCCGAGTGGTATGCACATCGCTTATTTCCATTGAATCTTTGTGGTATCAGATCAGGGATTCTTCCCTCAATCGGCTGCAACAAACCTGCTACCCTCAACCTTTCAAACAATTGAGCCAAAGGCTCGGCAATAGGAGTGTAGGTGCGGGTATTTCTGGCTTCAAAATTAGGACGTGGTCTTGGTGCATATGCTGGCCTATTTTGGTGAACTGGAGCTTGGACAGGGGCATACGGCTTCGGTGGATTTTGGTGTGCTGGAGCTCGAGGTGGATTATAGTGTGGCTGGGCACTATATACTGGAACATGTGCGAT
>QJPP01002896.1:0-33690 GCA_003996215.1 Jaltomata sinuosa | reverse complement strand
TAATCTGCGTCCTCCACACCTTCCTATCTAGGGTCATGTCCTCGGTAAGCTGCAACTGCACCATGTCCTGTCGAATCACCTATCCCCAATACTTTTTCGGTCTACCTCGTCCTCTCTGGTATCCATCCATAGCCAACCTCTCACACCTCCGAACTGGAGCATCCGTGCCTCTCCTCCTCACATGTCCGAACCATCTCAACCTCGCTTCCCGCATCTTATCTTCCACCGATGCCACACCCACCTTATCTCGGATATCCTCATTCCTAATCCTATCTCTCCTAGTAAACCCGCACATTCATCGCAACATCCTCATCTCCGCCACCTTCATCTTTTGAATATGGGAGTTCTTTACTGGCCAACACTCTACTCCATACAACAAAGCTGGTCGAACCACCACTCTGTAGAATTTGCCTTTAAGTTTAGTAGGCACCTTCTTATCACACAACACTCCAGATGCGAGCCTCCATTTTATCCACCCAACACCAATACGGTGAGTGACATCCTCATCAATCTCTCCATCTTCTTGGATAATAGACCCAAGGTACTTGAAACTCCCTCTCTTTTGGATGACCTGTGTATCCAGCTTCACTTCTACGTCATCATCCTGAGTCACCTCGCTGAATTTGCACTCCATATATTCAGTCTTGGTCCTGCTCAACCTAAACCCCTTAGACTCGAGGGTCTGTCTCCAAACCTCCAACTTAGCATTAACTCCTCCGCGAGTCTCGTCAACCAAAACTACATCATCCACAAATAACATGCAGCATGGCACCTCACCTTATATTTGCCGCGTCAATACATCCATTACCAAGGCAAATAGAAAAGGGCTAAGGGTCGATCCCTGGTGCAGCCCCATCAACACGGGAAAGTGCTCCGAATCTCCTCCCACAGTCCTAACGCGAGTCTTGGCCCCCTCATACATGTCCTTAATTGATCTGGTGTATGCCACGGGTACACCTCGAGCCTCCAAGCACCTCCAAAGGATCTCCCTAGGGACTTTATCATACGCCTTTTCTAGATCGATGAATACCATGTGCAGGTCCTTCTTCCTTTCCCTGTACTGCTCTACCAGTCTTCTAAGGAGATGAATAGCTTCTGTAGTCGAGCGTCCTGGTATAAAGCCGAACTGGTTCTCGGAAATAGGCACGATCTGTCTCAACCTCAACTCCACCACCCTCTCCCAGACCTTCATAGTGTGGCTTAGCAATTTGATACCCCTATAGTTGTTGCAACCCTGAATATCGCCCTTGTTCTTGTACAAAGGAATCATCGTGCTCCATCTCCAAGCTTCAGGCATCTTTGCCATTCTAAAAATACCATCAAACAACTCGGTTAGCCACTTCACACCTGTCTCACCCGAGCTCTTCCAAAAATCAACGGGAATCTCATCTGGCCCCGTCGCCCTACCCCTACGCATCTTACGAATCGCAACCTTAACCTCCTCAACCTTTATACGGCTACAATAATCATAGTCACGACGCCTCTCTGAGTGTGCCAAATCTCCCAGCACAAAGCTTTTGTCCCCCTCTTCATTCAAGAGTCCATGGAAGTAAGACTGCCATCTCCTTCTAATGAGTACCTCATCTACTAGTATCTTGCCATCTTCGTCCTTGATGCACTTCACTTGGTCCAGGTCCCGAGTCCTACTCTCTCTAGCCTTTGCTAACCTGTATAACTTCTTATCCCCACCTTTATCTTCTAAAGCCGCGTATAAGCTTTCAAAGGCTGCCGTTTTAGCCGCCGTTACCGCTAACTTAGCCTCCTTCCTAGCTATCTTATACGCCTCCCTATTCCTTCGCTTCTCCTCCTCATCTTTACTCTCTACCAACTTCGCGTATGCCCCCTTTTTTGCCTCCACCTTTCCTTTTACTTCTCCATTCCACCACCAGTCCCCTCGATGTTCGCTAGAACGACCTCTCGAGACGCCCAATACCTCTCTAGCCGTCTCCCTTATGCAACTAGCAGTCGTATCCCACATATTATCTACATCCCCACTACTCCCCCAAGCCCCCCTAGTCATCAACTTCTTCCCTATTTCCAGTGCACTGGCCATAGTCAGGCTACCCCATTTAATCCTAGACCGGTCATCCACAATCCGCTTCTTTTTCTCCTTCTTGATCTCTATATCCATCACTAAGAGTCTATGTTGGGTCGAAAGATTCTCACTTGGGATAACTTTACAGTCTTTACAAAGACCTCTATCACCTGTCCTAAGGAGCAAAAAGTCTATCTGAGTCTTGGCCACCGAACTACGGAAAGTAACCAAGTGCTCCTCCTTCTTCGGGAAACTAGAATTAGCTACTCTCAACCTAAAGGCTCTAGCGAAATCCAATAGTGCGGCTCCTCCTTCATTCCTATCCCCGAAACCAGAGCCTCCATGCACATCGTCATAACCCCTCGAGGATGCCCCGATGTGCCCATTGAAATCTCCTCCAATGAAAAGCTTCTCAGTATAAGGCAAACCTCCCACTACCTCGTCCAAAACCTCCCAAAAGCGTTTCTTCTCCTCCTCATCCAAGCCCGCTTGTGGTGCATACGCACTAATAATGTTCAAAGTAGACCCTCCAAGGACTAACTTAATTGACATCAACCTATCGTTGACCCTCCTAACCTCCACCACTTGCTCTCTCAACTCCTTATCCACTAGGATACCTACCCCATTCCTATTCCTCACACCTCCTGAGTACCACAACTTATACCCGTCTACCTATCGCGCCTTAGTGCCCACCCATTTAGTCTCCTGGACACACGCTATGCTAATCCTCCTCTTCCTTAGAACCTTCACTTCCTCTATGGACTTTCCGGATAAAGTCCCTATGTTCCAAGACCCTATTATCAACCTAGATACTCCCTTAACCTCCTTACCTCTCCTTCCCCTTGCCCCCGCCCCCAGCCTCACCCCCAACCCTGCCCTCAAACCCGAGTGCGACCGAGTTCGGCCATAGTACTTTCTTTTCAAAAAATAACTTTTCATAATAGGCTATCTACCAAGCATTGATTTTCAAAGGGACTTGATACTTAGTTCTCTATTGGTTATTACATCTTTATATTTATCCTTATGTTACTAAGTAATCAAGCATAACTTTTCTCTAAAATGACGTTTTTGAACCACTTATTTCAAGTATATTTTGAAAGTTATATCTTTAATTATTCCTTTTTAAAACATGACTTGCATTTTGACATATAGTTTTTTTTAATGACTTTTCAAGCCTAATTATTAATTTTAAGTTTGGTCGGTTAACCATATTTAATGGATCTTAAAGGGTGCTTAATACCTTCCCTTTAGATTAATTGAACCCTTACCTAGAATCTTATGTTAGTAGACCTTACACACGGAGTTAACTTTAGACAATAACTTTAATCACTTTAGGTGCCCTAATTCACCATAATAATTAGGTGGCAACTCCTTAAGTTAGTTAATAGGGATCACCAATATGTTGTACACTATTTTGACCCGGTTAAAATGGGGTATAACAATACCCATGAGTCGTCTTCCAAGGCTTCAGTAATTCATTTGGGTTCAAGTTGGGAAATAAGAGCTACTGAGGCTTGTTTTAAAGTGATGCTCTGGTCTGCATTTTTTCAGCTGGATTTTCGATGATAGAATTATTTTGATAACTCGCATCATGTCTCCATTCTTGGGGAACATTTGTCTTAATCACATCTGTGTTAGTCGGTTCATGCACTGGTATAGTCGACTCAGGAGTCTCAACTGAATTAGTCGACTGTTCTAATTCTTTTAGAGTTGACTTTTGTACCTATTCTTCATCAAGGCTAAAACTACTAGAGTGCTAGACACTAGAGTTAGAGTCATCAAAAATCACATGAACAAATTCTTCAACACTAAGAGTTCTTTTATTAAAAACTCTAAAGGCACGACTAGATGGGTAATATCCCAAGAATATACCTTCGTCACTAGATCAAACTTACCCAAATTTGTTTTTTCATTGTTGTGGATGAAACATTTACAATCGAAGGGATGGAAGTAGTTGATATTTGGTTTCTTGCCTTTCAATAATTCGTAAGGAGTCTTTTTGAGTATCGACCTTATTAGACATTTGTTCAGGATGTGACAAGATGTGCTCACTGCTTCTGCCCAGAAGTGGTCCGGAAGACTTTGTTCCAGTAGCATTGTTCGTGCAGTGTCTTAAAGTGATCTATTCTTTCGCTCAACTACTCCATTTTGTTGAGGCGAATGGGGTGATGAAAGGTTTTGAGTGAACCCATTTTGTGAAAGAATACCTCAAAGGCGTTATTTTTAAATTCTCCTCCGTGATCACTATGAATTGTGAAAATATAATAGCCTGCTTCTCTTTGTACTTTTCTACAAAAGACTTCAAAGTTAGCAAAAGCTTCATGTTTATGCGCAAGAAATATAACCCAAGTGAATCTAGAGTAGTCATTAATAATAATGAAAGCGTATCTTTTACCACCAATGTTAGAAGTCCTGGTAGAACCAAAAAGATCCATGTGAAGGAGTTGAAAAGGCTTAGAAGTACTTACGATATCCTTGACTTTGAAAGAGGAGCGAGTTTGCTTACCAAGTTGACAAGCATCACAAATATGATCATTTTCAAACTTGAGCTTTGGCAACCCCTCAACTAATTCAAGTCTGGAGAGTTTTTCAAGAGCATGCATACTTGCATGACCAAGATTTCTATTCCATAACCAAGAATCACAGGATAAAGCAGTAAGACAGGTTAAAGTGGGTAAATCAACATTATTTAAAACATAGATGTTGTCAACTCGATCACCAATGATGGTGATGTTCTTTGCCACATTACTGATGGTGCATTTGAGAGCATTGAACAGAACATCAAATCCTGCATCACACAGTTGGCTTATGCTGAGTAGATTGTGTTTTAGTCCATCAACCAGGTATACTTCAATCAAGTCGCAGGAGGGGCTGATTGTTATAGATCCAACTCCAACAATGTGTCCTTTAGCATTGTCTCCAAATCTCACATATCCACCATCAAGATCCTTTACTGATTTGAAATTCTCTCTTTTGCCCATCATATGTCTGGAACACCCGCTATCTATTACCCACATACCCTTTTTGTATGTTTTCTTGGAGTGTTCCTGCAAAACAAGTAAATTAGTTTCTTTCAGGTACCCAAGTATTTTTGGGTCTTTGATGGTTAGTGTTAGGGTTCTTAGCCTTTCATATCCATTTTCCAGGATGAAATCTTTTGCAGTTAAAGGCTTTGTGACCGCTGTCACCACAGGAGAAGCAGGTGAGTTTAAAACGATTGAAGAAGCTTTTTGCAGAACAAAAGTCAATTGATGAGTTGGAAACACAATTACTTTTAGATCCTCTTGAGGAGGAATTCTTTGTTTTGATTGATCATTGACTGGGTGATTTATTGGTGCTATTTAAATGCATCTTGATTTCACCAAGTTCCTTTTCAAGCAAGGCTACTTCAGTTTGACTTGCTTCAAGAAGAATTTGCCAGTCTTTCTTTTCTTTTGCAAGCTTATTGTATTCATCAATAAGCTTTTGCAGATCATCGGTAACTAAATTCAGAGAGTATTGAAGATTTGCTCAATTAGGACAATCATATTGTCTTACCTCGCTTGTTGCACCGATTGCCATAAAGCATAGGTTGGCTGTTTCATTCGTCTCGTCTTCTGAGGCTTCTTGATTGCTCCAAGCTCCAAAGTTCTTTGAGTTGTTGTTCCTTCGACTACCCTTTCTTTTAAGTTCAGGGAAGTTTGTTTTGATATGTCCTGTTTTACCACAATGATAGCATCTGTCATTATTTTATTGATATTCATTACCTCTGTTGTTTGACTGTGGCCTCTGATTTCTTTGTCTTAGCATATGCCTAACTCCTCGATTGATCAGAGCTAGTGCCTCATTTTCTTCCTTATCCATTTCTTCCATTGAGTTTTCCTGGGACAGTGCATTGAAGGCGACTGTTTTCTTCTTTTCTTCCTTAAGATGCCTGTTGATGTGATTTTGTTCGTAGGCCATCAAGTTTCCTCGTAGTTCATCATAGGTTATATTTTCCAGATCTCCATCTTCAAGAATGGTGGTCTTTGTTTCCCAAATTTTGGGAAGACTTCTGATGAGCTTCCTGACCTGTAGTCCATTTGAGTATACCATTCCTAGAGATTTGAGCTCTCCCACAATTTTGCTGAATCGTGAAAACATGGTTTCCACAGATTCTTCATCAACCATCTTGAATAGTTCATACTCATTTACTAAGGCACTGATCCTGGCTTCTTTTACTTTGGTGGTTCCTTCATATGTGACTTTAAGTTTGTCCCACATCTCCTTGGCAGTTTCGCAGGTGGAAATATTTTCATATTCTGCTCCGCTCACTGCAGAGTAAAGTAAGATTATGGCTCTAGCATTAATTTGAATTACCTCGTGTTGTTCCTTTGTGACTTCAAAGGTTTCCAGATCAACTTTGCTTGCAGAATCTTTTAGTTCAGGGATAGGTTTCGGTCCTTTCTTTATTACAAACCAGGCTTGGAAGTCATTGGATTGTACAAAGATTCTGAACCTTTCCTTCCAGTGAGAGTAATGTTGTCCGTTGAAGTATGGAGGTATGTTTGATGAATGTCCATCTTACAATATTGCTCCAGGGATTTGATATGCTGCCATTTGATCTTTTCTCACGTGTTGTTAGACACTTGTAATGTGAGACCTGCTCTGATACCAATTGAAAGTCAAGAGGGGGGGGGAGTGAATTAAAAATTTCTTACCACCAAGTCGACTGTGGCTACGCACTAGTCGACTCACCTGCAAGTTAGCTTAAAGAAACAGTTTATGAAATAAAGTAAGAACTGAAAGTAATCAGATGCACAGAGTTTTTATACTGGTTCGGATCACCACTGTGGTACCTATTCTAGTCCCCTTGGGTTTCAAGGGTTTCCTTTAGAGCCTTTGATCGAATGAGGGTTACAAAGGAGTGACTTTGACAATTCACGATTGTCTTTCTTAACACTCGTAGTGACACATCCTCTACTTGTATAACTAGTACTGACTTATTCTTTTTCCTTTTGGTTACAATTGTAGACATTAGAGAATACAAAGTATTATGAAGGATAAAAGTTAGACAGTGGTCTTGTTCAAGAGAAGTTGTGTGATTTTCCTTCTCTTTGGTTGGTGCTCTTTATAGGCTTGTTGTTGCTCTTCTAAAGGAAAACCCAAGGGGCCTTTGATCAATCAAGGATTCTGATTTTATTCCTTGATTGATTCTCTTCAATCAATCATGTCCATATCAGATATGTCCATGATACTCCTTCCTTGTTGATTTTATTTCTTCTTGCTTGTCTTTAGTCAATCATGTCCATATCAGATATGTCTATGATTCTTCTTTTTGTTTTGGTTCTTCTTGTCTGCAGCTTTGCTCATCGGCAGGATGATATCGTGATTGCCTTTCCTTGATCTCAGAATCATGATTTGCTTAAATCATGGGTTACTTGATCTTCCTTGCCTTCTGCGTGATCTTTCGATTGCTTAGATTACGGGATAATTGATCTTCCTTGCCTTCTGGAGTAATCCTTAATCTTGCTCTATTTTGCTCGTTGTTTCCTTGTGTGCCTAATATCTTTTTCGTGATCTCAGGATCATGATTTACGAATCTCCCTTGTGTGCTCGATATCTTCTTGTGATTTTAATGGATCTTTTTCTCCTTGATTTCGGAGTCATGATTTTCTTAAATCATGGGTTGCTTGATCTTCCTTGCCTTCTGTGTAATCCATTTGCTCGTTGTTTCCTTTTTGTCTACAATAGAATGAGCAATCAGTTTTTGTCATTATTAAAACAAAATCATAGGAAACTAACATAAATAAGTAAAACACAACCTGAATTCAACGCTAATTGCCAAAAAAGCTTCTGGATTGAATCTGAGTATCGTAGCAATGGAGCTTAAGTTTGCAAAATACAAGTACAAAACTTAGGGGTCATTCAGTAGAGTGTATAAGAATAATGCTGAATAGAACGTATTAGTAATGCATGCATTAGTTATACTAACATTATTTTTTATATACTGTTCAGTTCAAATCCAGGATTTGAATGCGAGATCGACCCCTTAACAACGGTGTGCACACTTTCATTTTGTTACTTTTGGTTCCATATGTTTATATGGTAGGCCCAATTGTCCTGCCATATTGAAAAGTGATATTTTCAAAAATATACACTTTAAAAATAATAATTATATTTACATAGCTTCAAAAATTCGTATTACATCTGCATAGTTTATTTTTACATGATATACAATATTACACCATGATATACAACACTGTATATAAATATATAAACTTGTATAAACATAAATAATAGTGTATAAGTAGTGGGTATACACACTTTTATGCTGTTATACAAATATATATAATAGTGTATAAGAGGTATTTATACATACTTTTACATTATTATACACCTTATATATAATTATATACGTAATATATATACATATATACATGAAAATCAAGAGAAATGGAATCAAAAGACTGATCCCTTCATATGATAAGAAATGGAAATATGTACCAAATTTCAAAAATTGGGCAAAAGAGGAAAAATAGAGGAGCTGGGTATGAAGCAAAAACCTTGTCAATCAAAATGAGTAGTCCTTTCATACGATAAGAAATGGAAATATGTACCAAATTTCAAAAAAAGGAAAAATAGAGGAATTGGGGTATGAAGCAAAAGCTTTGCCGCAAATTTCAAAAAATAGGCAAAAGAGGAAAAACAAAAGCTCTTGCCTACAGCTACCGAAAAAGTTAACCATTTGTGTAATAATTTTATAAGGTGTAATAATTTTATAAGGTGTAATAATTTTATGCCAATGCACATATAGGGTAAGTTTCCCTATTGAAAACCTAGCTACTAGCTAGCCTTAATATTTTATTTTATTTTATTATTTCACCTTTTATATTTTATTTTAAGACAATTTTAAAATTTGTTTTACTTCAGAAAAAAAAATTAAACTTCGTATAAATTGAATTTTGATATTCTCTTTCATAGTTTATTGCTAAAAGATGTAATTATATTTGTCGAAATTATATATAGTTCATTAGTTGTTCTAATTTAGTTAATTAATTTATATTAGTTTTGCTTAGTTTAAACTCTTTTGTAATGTCTTTTGTTCGTGAATAACAACTGATAATTATACATGAATTTTGTTCAATATCATAGATTTAATAAATTTTTAAATAATTTATGAAGTGAATTTTTAATTATTTTTTTTAATGTAAATAGGTTTTTTGTAAAAAAAAAAGAATCAGTTTTGCTCAACTTCGTCAAATAAAAAAGAGTGTTGAGTTTAAAATAACTCTATAAGGGGACAAATTTAGGTTATTGTACTCGACATTACTTAAATTATTGACTATCATCATTGATTTCTATTTATTGATTGAATTCACTTGTGTAAAATCATAGGTCCGCCACTGATATTCGGTGTCGCATCTTCGGAGCTAGATGACCTTCTCCCATAGTACAAATTAACTAAGAACCATCTAAACTCTTTACGAACACAATTACTTTGTTTTGATCATATCTAAGAACCAAACCTGACATTTCTTTCGCTGACTCCCATCTGTCCTATCACTTTTATCACGTGTCATCGTTTGATTTGTCTATCTATCAAGTCCACATTTTACTCTTTACACCCATCACAATCCTTGTGGATTTTTTTGAAGTTATTCAAATATATATATAATTAATACTAGTTGCAAAGCTCTATCTGTTTTATAGTATACAATTTCTATAACTGAATTTTTGCTTAATAAAGAATATATATATATTTTCATTTAAAAAAGAATCCATGGACATGCTAATCCTAGTTATCTTAAAAGTATGTAGTAGCTTCTTTAATATAAAATTGGAGTGAAAATAATAATCTCAAATTTTACCCATTTGAAATAGAAAAATAACATGATTTAGCTAATTTATACGGTGTATTTACCACTCATAGGTATACTTTTAGAGAATTACCATTTGTAGCTATATTTTGAATTTTGTAGCAAACTCATTCAAATTCGATTTATGTGCTAATATAGTATATTCAGCGAAATTATATGTGTTGATATAATTAGGTTAAATAAACAAATACAATTTCTCGTATTATTTATTTTTTAATTATTTTTTTCATTTAACATATCTGCTTTACTATTCTATTTTTTAAAAAATTAAAGTAGAATTCATTGTTGAATGAGGTTATAGACTTTATTTTTTTAATTTTTTTTTTGAATTATATTTGTTTAAATTATGTATAAATTTGACAAAAGAGTATTATGCTAACCTTTTTAACAAAATTTTAAATTTATGTTATATTTTTTATTCTAATTTATTTACTTTAGTAGTATTGACTTGTTATTTCACATTGCATGCCATTTATTTTTCAATTAGAATTGATATATTATATTTTTGTCAAATTTTGAATAATTCTACGACATTATATTTATATTAAATATAACAATTCTTTCAAAAAGAAAAAAATACATTGTGAGATTATCACATAAAAGTTAAAACAATAAAATGGCGTACTCTAATACAAGATATTTAAATTATAAATAAATTTTGATGAAAACACATAATATAGGATAATTAAAATTATTTATTTTAAAAACAATTATGTATATATAATTATAAAAAATATATATATAATTCATCAGTTCGGTTCGATTATTTCTTCGGAGTTTTTGAGCAAAATCAAAATCAAACAAAAAATTATCGATTTTTAAAAATGTAAAATCAAATCTAACCAAATAAAAATTGATTTGATTAGTTTTTTGATTTGGATCAATTTTTATTCAAACCGTGAACACCCGTCTCTATATATACATATATAACAAGTCATGATAATTGCTATACTGTATTAGAATGTGTAATTATTATTTATTAATTACACTAATTTCATGAATTTGTTGGGCCACACGTCGTGTGTTACTTTCATTGCAGATACGCTAATCTAATAAAACAGTTGGTGGTAGAAGTGTCCTATAATTTGAGGCAGCATATTCTTTATTAAATTGATTTCAATATATCAAGGAGTTGGGTTCATGTTACCCACTAATATCCGAGAATCATTGGATATTATTTTTCCTTTCAACTTTTCCAAATATTTATCATTTTGATAAATTGATTTCTTTTAAAATATTTGACATTGTAAGAAAAAATAACAAGTGATTTATTACTGTTCTTCCAAATTTCATCCTTACTACTCCAATTAGCGGAGTAATATTAATTAAAGGTTTTTTTCTTATATACGCGAACAATATGTGAAAAGTTTTAACTATCTAAAAAGATATTTAAATATAACTCTTTGTAAACAGGAGATTTTGTGATAATATAAATAAAGCAGATTATTTTTTATAATAGATAAATATAACGTGATAAATGTAACGTGATATTATAAATTTATATATATATATATATATATATATATATATATATGTATGTGTGTGTTACTTTCTTATAATATTAGTTTAAAATATACGTTATATTAGTTAATATATTTTCAAGAGACAATATATATTTTAAATTCTTAATTTAATATCATTTATAAAGGTCTTTATCTGTCAAATATTAATTTTTAATTTTTGATAACTAACTTCTATCCTAAAATTTTAATATAAGTATGCAATTACATTTGTGCAACCAAGCAGTACACTTGTAATTATACTGTGATTATATTATGATAAATAAACAGATCATGATAATTATGTTACTATATTGTGTAATTACTAAGCTGTGTAATTACTATATAGTATTTTAATTATCAGGCGACTTTCCAAACAGACCCTAAAGGTAGGGACTAGATATGTTTGCACTAGGGGTGTACAAAACCGAACCGCAAATTGAACCAAACCGTAAATCAAATCAAACCGCAAAAAAAAAACCGACTAATGGTTTGGTTTGACTTGGTTTGGTATTGGAAAAAAAAATCCGACTATAATTGGTTTGGTTGGTTTTAACTAAAAAAAGTCAAACCGAACCAAACTAACCCGATATTACATGTATATTATTTTTAAAAATATTGTATAAATAAAAATATTTATTGTGATGTAATTTGTAAATATTTCTTAAACTTTTTCATAGTTTTTATCTTTCGACATATTGTTTCAAGTTTAAACTTAGAATTTTTAAATGGTCCAATAAGTTTTTATAACCCATAGATATTAGTAACTCAAATAAAGCTCAAATCAATACTAATGCTAATAAAAAATTATTCAATTCAACGCTAGGAATGACAATCATGTTTGATATTTATTCTTTAATTTTGATAAATACATAAACTAATTTTATTTTCCTATTTAATATTAAGTCATGTAGTTAATACTTATTAAACTTATTTTAGCATGACTTAATACTGTTAAATTATGATTATTTTTATTATGACTTATTAATATGCAATATTTATTCTATGCGATTTCATTATTGTTTTGGTTGAATATTTTATTGTCATCACTCATTTATATTTTGTGTTATTTTTAAAAAAAATACCTTAGATAGTTGTATCTCGCTAGGATTAAAGAAATATTTGAAGCACAAGTTAATTATATGTTTGTATGAAGACTTTACCAAAAAAAAAACCGAAAAAACCAGAAAATCCGAGGAAACTGAAATAACCCGAAATAACCCGAGGTTGGAAAACCCGATTTTTATTGATTTAGTTTGGTTTATAAATTTAAAAACCTGACACTAATGATTTGGTTTGATTTTTAAAAAAGCCGAACCAACCCGGTCTATGTACACCTCTAGTTTGCAGTATCAGTGAATTGAATGGCAACACTGAGACATACCAAGCTGACATTTTATATTTATGGCACATTATTAATTGTTACTTAATATTAGTTGGTTGGTGGAAGCTGGGGATTAAGTTCTCATATAAGGAACTCATCCCCCATTCCTTTTGATTGTAATAATGAACAAAAGTTGGGGATTAATTATCTCTTTAGTTTGTAGAATTGACAATTGTTTTCAATTATATTCTTAGTATGCATTAAAGAAATTGTTTTTTTTATGCTGTTTAATTTTTAAAATTATATCTAATAATAAGAATAATTTAGTAATTATATTTTTATATTTATTATTTTTTAATGAGCATGAAAAAATACTCTATTCGTTCACTTTTACTTATCACATTTGAATTTGCTGGCACGCCCATTAAGAAAATAATGATTGACATGATTATTTTACTATAATATCCATATTAATTGATATTTAGTATTAAGTTTTGAAAAATAATATGTAAAATATGCAATTAATGCTAAGAGTAAAACATGAAAAAAATTATTGTCTTTTCTTGATATGTCAAAAGTAACAAGTAAAAATGAAAGTTTATTTTTAAAATAGTGAACAAGTAAATGTGAATTGAGGAAGACGTTAAATGAGATGGAGAGAGTAACAAATTAATAAAGAAGTACATTGCGAAAACTGGACCTTATCTTTGTTATTCCCTCCATTTCATTTTAGTTGATCACTTTTTATTTTATACTATATTTAAAAAATCATAAATAAAATAATTGATTTTATTAATTTACCTTTTATACATGTTGATGAATATCAAGATCATTTATGAAAAACTATGTTAGCATAGAACATATGAATAGACTATCATTAGAACTTTCTCAAGTTGAAATTGCTTCACATATGTTATGTATGAATATTAAAACATATAGTGAGGCAAAAAAATTTACATGCAAATTATTACAATCCTTTATGAAATTAAAATATTTTCCACCTAAAAATGAATGGGAGTAAGAATACAAGTAATTAATGAACTTCTTGAAAAAAAAAACTTTTGGAATTTAGGGTGCGTTCGGTATGAAGGAAACCTATTTTTTCATGTTCGTTTGACTAAAACTTTTAAAAAATATTTTTCCTAGGAAAATAAGTTCCTTCAAAATAAGAAAAATAACTTCCTTAATAAAAATAGGAAAATAAGTTGCAAGATCTCATACCACTCAAAATCACCCGCCCCTAACCTTTACCCCATCCACCCGCTCACCCCCAAAAAAGAATGTCTTACTCACCCCCTATCCCCCCCCCCTCCCTCAAAAAAAAAAAAAGGAAATTTCTTACCCACGCTCCTACCCTTTTGTCCCCTACTCATTCCACCCCCCCAAAAAAAAAATTAAAAATTTTAATTTTTTTTTCTTACCCCACCCCGACCCTCCCGACTCCCACCCCCACCCCCAAAAAAAAAATTATAAATTTCTTTTGTAAATTTTTTTTAAAAAAAAATTAAAATTTTTCTAACCCCTCCCTCTCCCTCAAAAAAAATTTTTTAAGAAGTTTTCCCTACCCGGCCTACCCTTACCCCACAAAAAAAATTCACATTTTTTTAGTTGTGTTAGATATATAAAGATGCTTTTAGGGAAAAAAAAATTTAACTTGTGTACCGAACACAAGAAAATAAGTAAGAAACAACTTGTTTTTTTAAAGAAAATATTTTTTATGAAAAATATTTTTGTTATACCGAACATTAATTGTATGGGTAAAATAGAAAAAAGTAATTAATTTTGTCTTAGTTTAGTACTCTCTTCGGACCACTTTACTTGTCACATTTTTTATTTACACGTCCCTTAAGAAAAACATTAACTAAAGTGTAATCTGACTAAATTATCCTTATTTATTACTCTTCAGTATTTAATACTTCTCTCATTTTCACTACATTAATATCTCTCTATATTTATGATTAAAGGTAAAAGTGTAAACAAACAACTAATCATAATTCATACCTTGAATTTTTAAAATGACAATTATTTTGGACCATCTAATTTTAGTAAGGACGACAAGTAAAGTAATCCGGAGGGAGTAAGTGGACAAGTAATTTGAGACATATATTTATACTCCCTTTTTCCTTATTTACTTGTCACTTTTGACATATCAAAAAAATATACACAAAAAAAATGAAAAAATTACATTGTATAGACCTATACACTGAGCAAAAACTATCACATAAGTAGGGACAGAAAGGGAGTATCATTTTATAAATTTGAGACTTAAATTGTGCAAATGGATTTCCTTGAAAAATGGAGTCTAGGGTAAAGAAAGAAAGATAGAGTGGACACACTTTTACTTTGCTTGAATTGACATGGTTGGCCCCTTTGCTAGTTGAGGCTCGGTCTTTGACTCTGATCGCTTTTTATTTTTCATGTCAAGCATACAAGTCTAGTTTAGTGGGATTTACTTCTAAAGACATGAATTCTTTTTCATCTTCCATGTCAAAGTCGACGTCGCTGTAACTATTCAAGAAGAAACTCGAAATTGAAAGGATAAACAAATCTACCCGATGGTCAATTAAGATGCGTGTAAAACAGAAAGTGATCAACTAATATGGAACGGATGGAGTATCCCCTTAGCATTAAAGAAGTTATTTTAAATATTGTTCAATTTTCAAAACTTACATTTAATATATAGGGATAATGAGGGTAACAAATTAGAAGTTGGCTGTGGACCTTATCTTTGTTAATTATTAATTAATAATGGTAACTCGACTATATATAGCCTTGAATGATCCAGCTCTTGTGTACTCTTAATTAATCACTGTTTTAATTAGTTGCAAGGACATGGGTCTAAAGTCCAAATTGTCTGCCCAGATTGAAGTGAAGGCTAAAAATGATGTGTTTCATGATGCCTTTAGGCACAAACCACACCATGTCTCCACCATGTGCCCTGTCCTTGTACAAGGTTGTGAGTGTCTTGAAGGAGACTTTGGAACTGTTGGCTCCAAAGTTTGTTGGAAGTATACCCATGGTAAGCCCAATTTTGATTTGTTTATCCCGCGTACCAAACGATTTATAATATGCACAAGTTTTGTATTTCTAGAAATTACAATAGTGTGTCTAAACATAAGACCCTATACTTTATGAGGTGTCTTTTACATCCATTAACTTTAAACCTTAGAAGATCACTACTAATCTGGATCAACCTCATAATGATAGCAACTAACATACAATTATTTATTATAAAATATATGTGCAAGTCCATAAAAAGTTCTAACAAGCCGTTCGTACAATTTAATGCATGTGTATAAATTGACTGTCGCGTGTTGTGTTACTAATTTGAAATGACTATCGTATTAAATTTATTATTTTGTGAGTTTAACATAACGTAATTTTGTATAACTCCAGATGGGAAAGAGAAGATTTCAAAGCAGATAATTGAAGCTATAGATGAAGAGAAAAAGATAATCACATTCAAGGAAATTGAAGGAGATATTGTGAATGAATATGAGAATTGGAAGGTAAGTCTCCATGTTGATGAAGAAGGTGAAAAGGATTTAGTAAGCTGGATTATGGAGTATGAAAGGCCAAATGAGAATGCTCCTGAGCTAACAAATTTGCTGCAATTTTTTATTGATATGACCAAAGCTATTGATGACCATCATGTCAAGCAAAATTGACAATATAAAGAACTGCATGGGTTTGTGCTTTGAAATAAACACTTGACATTATATTATGTATGAGAGATGTCAAGAAATGTGTGCTTTTCTGTTTTTCTTTTCTTTTAAGAGTGATACCATAACCTTGTTAAATGCATCTCTTTACCCCTTGAGTAATAAGACTGTCAGTTTAAGCGTGTGAAAATGGAAAAGTTTGATCAAAGTCAATATTTTAGATTAACGGGGTTGGATTTAAGTTTTGACGATTCCATTAAGTTCAGAGTCATGTGATTTATAACTGATGATGCATAGTTACTACGGTGCTATGCTTTGTTTTGATGATTTGATAAACCTGTCGAGGGACAAGACATGCACCAAATCGATCTCAAGGAAAACATGGGAATCAAGATTTCAGGGGAAACAAGGAAACACGTTGTATAATTGAAATGGTCATTTAAGGGGGAATGTTCATCCATGAGGAACTATCTCTCAGAGGAATCTTATTTCATAGGGACCAGGTACGCGCACCAGGCTGATTCTTACGAGTCAACTCTTACAGTTGTCCACAGCTGTAAAGATGCTGTCAATTATGATAGAGCTGCAGAAAAGTTGCAGAAAAGTTGCAGAAAAGTGTATATATTTCTCAAATTTATACACTCAAATTTACTCCGAGTATGCTCAAATTTAAAACACAAGTTTCATGTATCATAAGAAACAAACTTCAATCATCAATTTGACAATATAATAAAAAATTTAACAAATTCATTTAACATCATTTTAATTTTTTCATATATGTTTTCGCTCAGTCATACATGACTGCAACGCATCTTAAAATTGGTTAAAGTTTCATTATATGTGTCTGAATGTAGTTGCGAAAAAGGAATATATTATTTCATCTGAAAGTTATCTAATATTGAATATTCGTATAAAAATAAATAAATAAAGTGAGTACTACTTAAATAAGGTGACTAAAATAGGAGTCCTCATAAGAATTTTATACTCCCCACCAATCCACCATAACACCAACTCACCCTCCACGCTGACCCTAATCACCTTTATCGTACTCTTTACCCTCCCCCCTTCCCGTTTCCACCACCCACGCCCAACCCACCAATACCTGGTACCTCTCGCCTACTGCCACCTCTCAACTTTCACCTCCAAACCCCTCACCCATGTATAAACTCTTTTGCAATAATATTATTTACCTAAATAATTGAAAATAATTAAAAAAATCACTTACTTTTTCAAGAAAATAATTTTATTGTACCAAATACACCCAATTTATAACTAAATGACCATTGATGACTTTAAACTGAAAAGGACAAATTCAATAAAATAAAAGGTCAAATAGAAGTTTTAAATAAAAGAATAATCAAATTTATATTTAGTTGAATTGAATTGTAAAATTTCTATATTGAAAATGGAAAATTTCAATCTATATAAATAAAAATCAAATTAAAAGTTGAATGCAGGCTCGTAAATAGAGAAGAAGAAGAAAAAAAGAGAAAAGTACAAACATAGTGTAGAATACTAGGACCACAAGTTGGGAAAAAAGGTAAAGAGTTTCAGCTTGCATCTAATTAGTCAGGGTAGGTATACTAGACACGATGTACTCTATAGTAAGGGGTCGTCTGACTCGGAATTAGACCAAACTGACCTATAAAAAGGGCTTGGGCTGGCTAGGTAGCTTATCTTGACTGAATGTAACAACTGGGTCCGTTATTATGGGTAGTCCAATCGTGCCAAGTTTTAGAGTTAGAAAACTCTGGATTTGGGGGTTTGAAATTCTGGGCTAAGCTAGTCTCGATCGGTTTAGGAGCGAGACATGGTCTAGGGCCATCCGGGTAAGGATGGGGTCGGATGTCTTGTGTTGAGCTAGTTTTCCTCGTAGCTAACACATAAAGGAGTCCGGGGGAGTTTTCAGAATCAAATTTGGGTAAGTAGAACTCCGAAATCGAGGTTGACGTGAAGGGGTTGTTTTGGGACATCGGAAAAATAAGTGTGTTGTAAAATGGACTGATTTTGGAGGTTTTATGACTTTTTGTCCCGTGTCAACCGCTATAGCGGTTGACACATCCGTCGTAGCGGAAAAATTACCGCTACAACAGAAGTCAACGTCGATCAGCCTCCGCCATAGCGGACGACTCCGCTACAGCGGAACCACTATAGTGGAGCGGACCGCTATAGCGGGATCGATGGGAATTAAAAACATTCCCCAAAATATTCAGTTTTCACAAATTCATTTTGGGAGAAGGGCAAGGCGATTTCAGGCGATTTTTCTCCGTTTTTCATTGTTTTTCTTCCCTAAGGTAAGATTTCTACTCCCCAGTCTTCGTAATACTTTTCCTATGCGGTAGAATTGCTAGGAGGGAACTTGAGGAATGGTTGGAATAACCTAGGAATGATAGAATCCGAGGAAGAAGGGGGATTCTAGACATGAATGTTCTTGGGTTTGTTAAAAGTAAGATATTATGATCATAGGTTGTAAAATTCTTTAATTTTATCCGTAAAAATGATAAAACTAGGGAAATTAACGGTGGAAAGCCCGGAAAAAAGAGTGGAATGATCATGGGTGGCCTGGGGTTTTGGGATTCGCTGTAATTCGGGTAATGTGCAGGCCTTGTTTGTTAATTTTATGTACTTTTATGTTATTTTAGACCAAGAACGAGAAAGGAATTCGGAACACGAGAAAGCTCGGGTTGAGTAGAGCTTGGATCATTTCGAGGTAGGTGATGGCTTACGATTCCTGTGAATGTTGTATGTTCTTGTACTCTTATCTAAGTGTTTGTATGAATTGCATTGCTTAGAGGGATTGTGTAGAATGTCTAAGGGTCCTGTTTTACAGTCTGTGAGTTGAATGGTGCATACTTGTTGGTTTACAAGTTGTGTGTTCATTATTTGACTGTGGATTGTTGACATTCGGTTGGCTCGGGTACCACGCCTGGTACAGGTATACTAACGGTTGGCACGGGTACCACGCCTGGTACAGGTATAACAAATGGTTGGCTCGGGTACCACTTCTGGTACGAATTACTAACGGTTGGCTAGGGTACCACTCATGGTACAAGTTTATTTTACTGTATCATTGCATTATTATTGATTGCATTACATTGACTGATATTGGTTCCGTGAGTGAACCGGGCTGCTTGTTGATTGTGATATTAGTTGGTGGTCCTTGAGTGACTGAGAATCCTGTTATATCTGTTGAATTGGTCTTGGTTTAGATCGGGTTGTTTGTTAACACTTAGATGTTGTTTAGAGGGGATCCCAGGGTGGGTCCGGGCTAGGCAGAAAGGATGGTTATTTGTATGTGATTGTTGCTTATGGTTATTAAGGGTGGATTTCATGCGGGAACAAGTTAGATAGAGACTTGTAGTCTAAGGGAGCGTGTTAACATTGTGGCATGTCTTCCATACTATTTACTTGATATTGTTGTACTGCTTATACACTGTTTATTTAAAAATTGGCTGATGATCCTACCAATACACAGTGGTGGTGTACTGATACTGCACTTGCTTTTCTTTCTTGTGAGTACAGAAAATCTTCCAGTGGCTGAGACACGACCTCATCTGTAGTACCAGCGTTCCTGACTTCAAGGGTGAGCTGTTTGATCAAGCTGCCTTGGACCTATCATTAGAGTTGTAGCCCATTTGTTTTAGGCTTAAACTATTTTTCTTATGTTTTGGGGTTGCATCCCCGTACTCTAGACATTGGTAGATTGTTTGGTACTGTGACTTTCAGATTCTAGGGGGTAATTTCCGCAGGTTACTATTAATGAAGTATTTTCCCTTATTTATTGAATGCTAGTTTACTTTTGTACTTGGTTTTGAGCTGTTAGAACGATTAAGTTCGGGGCAGTGATGGTTCGCTCACTCGGGGGTTGGGTGAGTGCCACTAACGGCGGTCTGAATCATGACATTGAATTATTGTGGTTCAAAGATCTCAAATGGTAGCTCGAAATCGATTGAAATCGATAATGCCACTCCAGTTCATTATCGAATACCCAGACCGATATAATAATTACTTAGAATTTTTAATATAAATTATATTCTACACTTTTATTTTCACTTAATATAAATTATAAACTAAACTTTTGGTTTAAGACTTCAAGTTTTTAATAATTTACTCCTAAAAGCGTGATCTTTAATTAATTTGAACAATTTATAAGTTACAATTTTTATAACATTCAAACAAAAATTATATTACATTATTTCAATTAAATTATCAAAAGAATTATATGTAGCCTGGTCTGGCATGTTATCCCAGGACCTAGATCGGTCAAGTTATTTTGATCGGCCCTTTGACACTCATATCCACACATGTGAATTATTTGTATTTTTTTCTTCCGATTTAGCAAGACATAATCTATCTTTGGATATCGTTCTTTCCCAACCTCTTCTTCAATGGTGATCATTTTGCAACGTCGAGCTTTTGTCGAACAATGGTATAATGTTGATATTATGTGGACATACTAGCTAAACTAGGTGTCATATTTTTTTAAAGTTTAAGCCTTAAAAGAGGTATAATGTGTGAAAATAAATTTGAGGGATAGTGAAATTTGAAGAAAGTTTATTTCTCCCTCATTGGCACTGAAGAGGGGAACTTTTGTGCTTATATGTAGAAATACTTCTTCTAACTATTAAAGAGTTGAGAAAAGATCTCCCCTTGCACCATTATCGTTGTCGCTCGCATAACTTTGATTTCGATAAATGATGTGATTGATAAATATTTTTAGACAAAATTTATTTTTTATTTTCACCAATTAATTTTCTTTATCCTAAAATTAATTCATGTAATTATTTAAAATTTACAAAAAAATTCTAAATCGAAAAGACACAACTTTTTGTGAATAGACATTTCTGAAAAGACAATGCTCTTCATGAACAAACACTTTAGCACCTCTTCGTTCATGATGCCTTTAGGCACAAACCACACCTTGTCTCCACCATGTGCTCTGTCCTTGTACAAGGTTGTGAGTGTCTTGAAGGAGACTTTGGAACTGTTGGCTCCAAAGTTTGTTGGAAGTATACCCATGGTAAGCTCAATTTTGTGTCCAAATAATTAAGAATTTTGATTTGTTGAAAATTTACTTACAATTTTAAGAGGTAACCATACGTGTTAGGATCAAACTTTAAGACGAAGATCATGTCTCTTTATCAAGATCTATCATGTCAAATCATTAATAACGTTAAAATTAGATGCGAAAGCGTACCTGAGTTCATGAGTATCGTAGTGGTTCTCCGTCTTGTGGTTATCGGTCTTCCAAATCAAGACGTGCGTCACTCTCTCCTTCTAACGATGAGATATCAGAAAGAAAACTCTATAGGTGTCTTTTAGACCATTAACTTTAAACCTTATAAGATCACCTATTAATTTGGTTCTACTTTTTAACAATAGAAACCAACATACAATTATTTTTTATACAATATATGTGCAAGTCCATAAAAAGTTCTAACAGACCCTTCATACAATTTACTGCATGTGTATAAATTAACTTTACTATTTTGTGAGTTTAATGTAACGAAATTTTGTATAAGCCAGATGGGAAAGAGAAGATTTCGAAGTGTATAATTGAAGCTATTGATGAAGAGAAAAAGATAATCACATTCAAGGAATTTGAAGGAGACATAGTGAATGAATATGAGAATTGGAAGGTAAGTCTCCATGTTGATGAAGAAGGTGAAAAGGATTTAGTAAGCTGGATTATGGAGTATGAAAGGCCAAATGAGAATGCTCCTGAGCTAACAAATTTGCTGCAATTTTTTATTGATATGACCAAAGCTATTGATGACCATCATGTCAAGCCAAATTGACAATATAAAGAACTGCATGGGTTTGTGCTTTGAAATAAACACTTGACATTATATTTATGTATGAGAGATATCAAGAAATGTGTGTTTTTCTGTTTTTTTTTCTTTTATGAGGATAACATAACCTTGTTAAACGTATCCCTTTCCGGTTAACACCTTGAGTAATAAGACTGTCAGTTTAAGTTTAAGATAAAAGAAAGTTTGATCAAAGTCAATATTTTAGATTAACGAGGTCGGATTTGAGTTTTGATGATTTCATTAGGTTAGGAGTGTGATTTATGACTTTGCCGGATGTTTTGTAGGGATTCCAAGGCGCTTGTGAGTAATTTGGACCATTGGTTGCATTCTAGTTCATTGGCTTTGAAAATTCTTGATTGATCCTAGTCAAACATTTGGTCAAGACAACCTCTAATCGGTGATTTGATGATTCCAATAAGTTCGAAACACATTTTATGAGTGATTTGCACCATTGATTTGTGTTGGGGGAGCTTCAAATGAGTTTCGGGTATCGAAACGAAGATTTGATCATCATTGTTGATGCACCATGCACCAGTTGCTAGTCTTCGCATTCGCAAAGAGTATTGGATCTGGTCTTCGCATTCGCGTTCGCGAAGAGAAGGGAGTGGGCATCACGTTCGCGTGGGAGTTTCATCATAATCGGGAGCAAAATCTTAGCGAGTCGCCACAATTTCTTATTTGATATTGGGAAGACTTGCTTAACAATAAGTTGTGGTGATTGGTCACAAATCCTGATGAAACGCCAGGATCTTTTTTTAGCATTTAATTTGTGGATCAAATTTTGGCGATTCATCAAAATTTGTGGTCAAAATCCTACTCCCTCCGTCCCATATTAGTTGCACATTTTCCTTTTTATATGCATATTAAGAAATCATAAATAAGAAGATTGTTTTACTATTTTACCCTTTAAAAAACTTCTTTGGAACTTTACTAACAAATGTGAACACTTTTAAAAAGAATTAATTAATGGGTAATATGTGAAAAATTTAATTAATGTTTTCTTTATTTAGTAAGGTGGTCAACTAATATGGAACAACTATTTTTAGTATAGTGAGCAACTAATATGAGACAGAGGGAGTAACAATCATCATAACTTGATGCGTAAAAATTCACCAACACATTTTTATTCAAAATTGATCCAAAATAACTCTAAATGACGCTAAATTTGATATACAACCTTCTAACATCAATCTCAATACTTTATAATTAATGTTAGATTCAACCTAAACTTCTAAAAAAATTAGACCACTTTATCTTTTTCAACAAATTTTTTTAAGCTCAAAAAATTCAATAGTAGTATTCTTCAATATTTTCCAACCAGACTCCAAACCAATCAATGTGCAATATAATTTTAATAGTGCGCTACAAGAAAGAAGGCATTTTCCAATAATTTTTTTTGTTACCATATAAAGGATGTTGTTGCCAAAAGTACCTTTGGCAACAATAAAAAAGTTGTTGCATGTCGTTGCAATAAACACCGTTGGGAAAAGTCTACGCAACAACAAAATATATTGTTGCCAAAAATTGACTTAACGCAACCAAAAAAGTTGTTGCCTTACATCATATCTTGTTGATAAACATTCGTATAGTTGTGGCTTATGAAATTTTTTGCAACAAAAACTATTGTTGCCGCAAATTAACTTTTTTGCCAACAATATTAGTTGTTGCAAAAACTTGGCAAAAGGTCTGTTAGTAATCTGTTAGGAAGGCTTTTAGCTACAATAATTTTTATTGCTATAAATTAAATATTTTCTATACACCTTTAGCAATAATTTGTGAGTAGTTGCTACATACACGATACACAATATTATGTTTGGATAGACTGTATTGCTCGTTGTGGTTTAATAATATTTTTTGTGTTTGATTTGACTGTATCGTACGATATTGTAACTGGTAAGTTTACTAAAATATCCTAAATTATTATATAAATGTTAAATTTATCAATAATTGCTAATAAAATAATTAAGACAATGTTCATTATGCTAATTTATCACAAATTATGCCTTGTAAATATATTAAGTTGTATTAATGTTAATTCTAATATTAATAAAAAAATAAGTTAAAACAAATGTACTCGAATTCATTTTTTCTATAATAATATATTTCATTAGAAGAAGAGCAAAAACATGCTCGCATACAAGAAGTAGGATATTTTGGTGAAGTTAAATAATATAAGATAAAGAGTAAAATAGTGTTGTATTAAGTAAGGGCATAATTAGAAAATAAAATTAGATAACCATGGGATACCACCAAATTCGTGGTTACATAAAATGAGGCTTTTCATGGTTACCAAACCATGGAATCAAACCATACCATACCATATATTTTAAGTTACAATCAAAACAAACATGGTACTGTTAATAACTATTGTTAGGATATACTATTAACCATGTGGTTTAGCTATAGTATTATATTTTTATCATTATGTAAAGACTGATTGTCACGACCCAGACCGCCGTGAGTGACACTCACCCAACCCCCCGGGTGAGCGAACCATCACTTCCCCGAACTTAACCGTTCTAACAGCTCAAAACCAAAGTGTGAAAATTAAACTAGCAAAACAATAATAACAAAACAACTTCATTAATATAAACATGCGAAAATTATCCCCTAGAATCTGAAAGTCGCAGTACCAAACAATCTACTAATGTCTAGAATATGAGGATGCAACCCCAAAATAAAAAAATAGTTTAAGCCCGAAATAAGTGGGCTACAACTCTAATGATAGATTCAAGGCAGCTCGATCGAAGCAGCTCACCCTTGAAGTCTGGAAACGCCGGTACTACAGATGAGGTCGCGTCTTAACCGCTGGAAGATTGCCTGAACTCACAAAAAGAAAAGCAAGTGCAGTATCAGTGCACCACCACTGTGTACTGGTAGGATCATCGGTCAGTTCCAAATAAAAACAGTGTATAATCAGTACAATAAATCAAGTATAAGTACGGAAGACATGCAACAAGTCAACAGGCACCCCTAGACTACAAGTCTCTACCTAGCTTGTTCCCGCATGAAATCCACCCCTTCTAACTGTAAGCAACAATCATATAACCAATAAACCATCTCTTTTCGTCTAACCCCAACCCACCCTGGGATCCCCTCTAAACAACACCTAAGTATTAAACAGACAACCCGGCCTAATCCAAGGCCAACTCAATAGATATAACAGGATTTTGGGTCACTCAAGGACTACCAACAAATGTCACATTTCAATAAAACAGCCCGGTCCACTCACGGAATCAATAACAATCAATGCAATACAACAAGATCAATGCAATGATACAGTAAAATAAACTCATACCAGGTGTGGTACCCGAGCCAACCGTTAGTATCCCGTACCAGGCGTGGTACCCGAGCCAACCATTTGTTATACCCATACCAGGCGTGGTACCGGAGCCAACCGTTAGTATTCCCGTACCAGGCATGGTACCCGAGCCAATCGAATGTCAATTAATCCACAGTCAAATAATGAACAAACAACTTGTAAAACCAACAAGCAACACACCGTTCAATCCACAGACTGTAAAACAGGACCCTTAGACATTCTAAACAATTCCTCTAAGCAATGTAATTTATACAAACACTTAGATAAGAGTACAAAAATATACAACACTCACAGGAATCGTAAGCCATCACCTACCTCGAAATGATTCAAGCTCTATTCAACCCGAGCTTTCCCGTGTTCCAGATTCCTTTCTCGTTCTTGGTCTAAACAAAAATACAAGTACTTGAATTAACAAACAAGGCCTGCGTATTACCCGGATTACACCAAATCCCAAATTCCAGACCAACCATGATCATTCTACCCTTTTTCCTGGGTTTCCCGCCATAATTCTCCTAGTTCTATTATTTTTATGGATAAAAATAGAGAATTTAACAATATGCGATCAATAAACCTTTTTTTTAACAATACCCAAGAACTTTCATGCCTAGAATCCCCTTCTTCCCCGGATTCTACCATCCCTAGGTTATTCTAACCTTTCCCCAAGTTTTCTCCTAGCAATTCTACCGCGTAGGAAAAGTAGTACGAAGTTTGGGAAGTAAAAACCTTACCTTAGGGAAAAACAAATAATGAAAAATAGAGGAAAATTGCCTGGAATCGCCTTGCCCTTCTCCCAAAATGAAATTGTGAAAACTGAATGTTTTGGAGAATATTTCTGCATTAATTCCCGTCGAGCCCGCTATAGCGGTCCCGCTATAGCAGAAGCATTTCGCTATAGCAGTTCCGACCGGCGTTGAACGCCTCATCACAGACAGAATGTCCAAAAATCTCCAGAATTTGCCCATTTTACAACACACTTGCTTCCCCCGATGATCTGAAACAACCCCTTCACATCAATCGGGTTTCCGAGAGTTTTACTTACCCGAATTCAATTCCAAAAAGTTTCTCGGACTCCTTTATGTCTTGGCTACGTAGAGAACTAGCTCAAAACAAGACACCTAATCCAATCCCTACCCAAATTTCCCTAGACTCTACCTCACTCCAAAATCGGCCGAGGCTAGCCTAGCCTAGAATTTCAAACTCCCAAACCCAGAGTTTTCTAACTCTAAAACTTGGCACGATTGGACTACCCGTAATGATAGACCCGATGATTACGATATATACCAATTTACCCATCGTTCGTCCCCGAATGATCAAACCCAAAATTACAAAATTAAAGGAAAGAAAGTGTAGTACCTGAATCCTCAAACAATTGAGGGTACTCTTGCTGCATGTCCCTATCGGTTTCCCAAGTGGCTTCCTCAATTGGACGATGCTTCCACTGAACCTTTACCATATCAATCACCTTTTTCCTCAACCTCCGGACATCCCGAGCAAGAATTAAGACTGGTTCCTCTTCATAATGAAGATTCTTATCGAAAAGCACCTCATCCCACTTGATGATGTAGTCCCTATCCCCATGGTATCGCTTAAACATGGCTACATGGAATACCGAATGGACGCCCGACAAACTGGGCGGCAGTGCTAACTTGTAAGCCACTGGCCCCACAATCTCAAGAACCTCAAACGGACTGATGAGCCGAGGGCTAAGCTTGCCTTTTTTACCAAACTGCATAACTCCCTTCATTAGTGATACTTTCAACAATACATGTTCACCAACCTGAAATTCCATGTCCCGGACCTTGCGATATGAAACACCCAAGTGCATGAACTTGGCCTCCAAGGCCCAAATTTCCCTTGCTAGTGGTCGTTTGGATACCCCCAAACAAGCCAAACTACTCATGCTAACTGTCTTCCGGCTCAATGCGTCTGTCACCATATTAGCCTTACCCGGATGATATTGAATAGTCACATCATAGTCCTTCAATAACTCCATCCACCTTCTCTGCCTCAATCTTCTGGGGATCCACTATCACCCCCTGTTCTGACACTACATGCCTCAAGAACGCAACTGAATTCAACCAAAACTCACACTTAGTGAACTTCGCATAAAGCTTCTAGCGTCTCAAGATGTCCAACACAATACGAAGATGATTAGCATGCTCCTCCCTACTCTTGGAGTAGATCAAAATATCATCGATAAACACAATCACGAAGGAATCCAAATACGACTTAAATACCCCATTCATCAAACTCATGAATGCTGCCAGCACATTGGTCAAACCAAACGATATTACTAGGAACTCGTAATGCCCATACTGAGTTCGAAAAGCAGTCTTAGGAATGTCCTCAGGCCTAATCCTCAACTGATGGTACCCCGATCTCAAGTCAATTTTTGAAAACACTGATGCACCCTGAAGCTGGTCAAACAAATCATCAATGCTGGGTAGAGAGTACTTATTCCGGATGGTCACCTTGTTCAACTGCCTATAATCTATGCACATCCGCATACTACCATCCTTTTTCTTTAAAAACAAAATAGGAGCACCCCAAGACAATGCACTGGGATGGATAAATCCCTTATCTAGGAGTTCCTGCAGCTAAGTATTAAGTTCCCTTAACTCTGCTGGAGCCATACGATACAGAGGAATGGAAATGGGACGAGTGCCTGGCTCCAGATCAATACAGAAGTCTATATCCCTGTCCGGAGGCATACTAGGAAAATCCGTTGGAAACACCCTTAGAAACTCAGAAACCACTGAAACTGACTCAATAGATGGGGACTCCACACTATATTCCCAGAGATGAGTCAAGAAGGCTAAACAACCTCTCCCCACTAGTTTCCTAGCCCGAACGAATGATATGACCTTAATTGGCTTAGGCCTGTACACACCTTCCCACTCTAGTCTATCCTTACCCAGAATCTCTAGAGCCACAGTCTTGGTGTTATAGTTCAACACAACATGATAAGGGGACAACCAGGTCATGCCCAAGATAATATCAAAATCAACCATATCCAGGATTACCAAGTCTACCCAAGTATGCAACCTCACAAACACAACAGAACAATCATGATAAATATGAGTTACAATCACAGACTCTCCAACCGGGGTAGAAACATAGATAGGGGAATCAAGGATATCACAAATCAATTCCAGACCCAACGCAAAACTCACAGATACATAAGAATATGCAAAACATGGGTCAAATATGTAATGACCCTTCCGGTCATTCCCACGTTTAAGTTTGAAGTCAAGCAAATCGACAAAAGATATCGTAAGACCTTTAACAAATTTTCTGAACTTTGGGTCAAATGTATCGGGACTTTTCTCCCAATATATAAAGAGTTAGAAGTCCCCCGAAATACCAAATCGAAGGTCTACGAGTCTAGTTTCCAACGCACAAAACCTCACGTCCAACTGATCTTGGAGTAAAGAGTTATGACTATTTTACCGCGGACTGTCTGGCAGAAAACGGGTTGCGAACCGGGCCGCGAACCGGGTCGGGTTAAACGCGATTTAAGCCTCGAAGTCACGTTTTAAAATGTCATTTCAGTTCCGAAACAGTTATAAAAAATAAGGGAGGATCCCGAGAGAATTCTTGAGTATCGAAATCGTGCGTAGGCGAAATACGAGCCTAAAACTTAAGAACTTTATTAGCATCGTGCGTGTATTTGAAATATTTATTTAAAAGTTGAATTTGGTAAAAATTATATTATTATTGCCTTTTCAAAATATTTTAAAGGTTTATGAAAAATATATTTGAGACGATATAAGTGTATACGTATTTATTTTATAAAGTTTTTATACTCCGTAATATTTTAACGGAGATAGTAAATTTAGTTATGTTTAAATTTATTATTATAATATAGTAGGTTTTATTGGAGATGATTTTCTATCAATTATGGTATATTTAAAATATTATATTTATTTTACTACGAATTTATTCAATACCCGAATACGTACGTAGCGGGGACCCCACCCATCATTAATTGGATAAGGGGAGATGTGGTGTTGACACACCCCCCCCCCCCACGTGGAAATCAATTAAGGTGGTGGCTGCCTAATGTACCATTGCTGGCAGTAAGTATACATATGTATATGTTGCCTTTAGCAAAAGGGGTTAGGCATTGCACACATATAGAAATAGTACTACTATACGTATCTTTATGAGTTAAAGTAATTGGGTGTGGAGAGATATTTGGATGCGATATTAAGATTCAATCAATTATCTACGTTAAGTTATTCCGTCCCAAATCTGATTCCGATTCCGATTTAGTTTTGGATTTTCTCGGAGTGGTTCGAGCTTGGACATCGTTGTTCCAGCAGCTTGTCGTCGGACGACAGGTAGGTTACGGTTTATTTTCCCTAGACTCCGTATATATAAAATAAAATTGTATTAATGGGCATCCTTGGGTTGGTTATTAGGTTGGTACCACAGACCTCGACCGCTTTATTCATATCCGCCTACTTTTATTCCTCCATTGTTTGTAGTATTTGCCGTTATATTTTATTTACCCTTGTGGTCCTGTGAGGCCTTATTGACTCTGGAACATAGAAGGTGGGAATTTGGGAATGTCCGCGAGTCCCGGGCATAGAATTATCCTTCTAGGCTGGTTATGCTTGCTGAGTAGCTGTGGGCCTGTGCAGGGTCGATAGGTTGATTGTGAGCTGCGGGGCAGCTATTGTGTGTGATCATACCATTTCCATGCATATAAAGAGGTTTTATCCATGTTTTACTGTGGTTTTGGCTTCGGGCCTACTGGCACTGTTTTCTAAACCTTGCATGGCCCGGGGGGCCCGTTTTTGATGGAAATGATTTGGAAATGGTTGATTTCACTTGTGGAGATTTTTGGGCAAGAAAGTAAAATTATGTTTAAAATCATCAGTTTTATGATTATCGCTAGACTCGGCAGGGCCGGGGTGCTAGTCGAGTTTTCTTGTTACTTGAGATGATTTTTAGCCTCGGTCGGACCGAGCACCTGAGATGACTTTTTACTGTTTAGACCCGGCTACGCCCGGGCACCCTTGGAGGGGTTTTTGAGATATTTTCCTACTATTTTTAGTCCTGGACAGGGTCTGGGCATGCATATTCGAGACTGGGTCTCTATCTTGATATCGAGACTGGGTCTCTATCTTGATACATGTTCTGATACTGAGTTTGAGTATGGGGTCTGGGACCTCCATGGACCTTGCTATCCGGGCCAGGGGCTACGGGCTGCGTGTGCCGGAAGAGGGGTATACGGGGGAGTAGAGGTATACGGGCAGAGTCCTTCCATGGAACCTACCTGCTGGGCCGGATCGGCGCCGGAGGAGGTACATACAGAGATACTATGGCACTTGAGATCTTCATGCATCATATCATTCATGGTTCGAGGTTCCACCCTTGTTTGCTGTTTGCTGATTGTACGCTCCGGTAGTATGGGATGCCGGAGGGTTTGTTTTCACTTGTTTGTGTTCCTCGGTTGTATGGGCGGCCGGGGGACTGTAGGTAGACTTTTGCTATTTTACTTACAGAGTTGTTCTCTATTAGGGATGAGTATGAGATTGGTTACTGCTAGACTGTTAGTTTCTGGATTTGAGATTGTTATGATTAGTTGAGTTGATTCATGTCTTGAGCATGCCTATTATTACTCTTTCTCTCTTCTTCTTACACTTGAGGTTACCGGTATACCGTCCATTCCGTAAACTTATTTTGTATACACTGTTGTTGCAAGGATCCCAGGTGCGTTGTTTCTTACTTTCACCTGTGCCTTTGGTGTGTATATTCTGCTTACTAGCCTCATATGTGGTTCTGTTGATTTCCCTCTGGGCTAGTTCCTGTGTACCTTTCGTTGATTTCTGTGACTACTTGCTTCTATTCTGTCTATTACCGCTCTTTTATCTTATATGTGCCCAGTCGGCCTATGATACCTACTGGGTACCTTATGCTTCGCATTTGGTGCTCACCCCTACCCCCTGCATCTTTGGGTGCAGATCCTAGCGTGGGCCATCACCGTTAGATCGCTGTGATTCGTGCTTGGAGATCTGTGGACTACTTCAGGCTGAGGGTGAGCTCTTGGCGATCGGAGCTTAGCTTTAGTTTATCTTTTTCTTCATGTACTCTATTACCATTCAGAGACATCTGTATGTAAAGTTTTGGTTTATTTGTACTCCATGTATGTAGTTTGGCTCTGTACTATGATACCAGGTCTTGGGGTTTGATGTGATTTCCGCATATGTATATGTATATACTCCTATTATCTATTCTTTTGCTGTTTGTTAGATAGTAGCCCATTACTAACTGTCCTGGGCTACGGGGACTGGTTCGCCTACTGGGGGGTTGTAGGCGCCATCATGACCGAGAAATCGGGTCGTGACAACTTGGTATCAGAGCTTTAGGTTCACCGGTGTCATCGGTATAGGAGCCAATGTCTAGTAGAGTCCTGCGGATCAGGGCGGAGACGTCCGTACTCAATCTTTGGGAGGCTACAGTGGCATTTTAGGAAATTTAACTCTTTCATTGCTTCTGTGTCGTGCGTACTACCCTTGAAGTTTCTAGAGATCTCATTTGTTCTACTTCATTCTTCCGCAGATGGTTCGTCCGAGATCATCGGCAGCACGCGAGGATTAGCCTCCCACTCCAGCTAGGGGTCGAGGACGCCCTCGATCAGTGGCACCTGCTAGAGCTGCTAGCGTGGAGATAGAGCCCGAGCAGCATGTGGTTCAGGGGGCAGCCCAGGTACCACCAGCTCCAGTGCCAGCTCCAGCCACAGCTCAGTCTCCAGATATTCGGGGATTACTATTACAGCTTTTGGGTGTGATTGGAGAGAGGCCTTCTGAGATAGCGCAGACATCCGCTCAGGGGGCAGCCTTGGGTGCACAGAGCTTAGGAGCGCAGTCGACTACTATGGCTCCCTTTGCGGAGGTTATTCCGGTTCCATCTGTTGCACAGCCTCTTGCTCCTCGCCCAGCTATGACAGAGTCAGAGCAGAAGGCGTTGGGCAGATTTTTGAGGTTAGCACCCCCGAGATTTGCGGGTACTTCTGGACAGGATCCACATGACTTCATTACCACCTGTGAGGAGATGTTGCATCATCTGGGTTTGTTGGAGACTCACGGGGTTGGTTACACTACCTACAGTTGGAGGGCCCAGCGAAGTTATGGTGGATGGCCCAGGTTGCTTGTAGACCACCATCGTCACCTCCTTTGACCTGGTCTGAGTTTTATGAGGCCTTTATGGCCAAGTTCCTACCACAGAGTGATCGGGAGCGTCGCAGGGAGCAGTTCACTCACCTTGTGTAGGGATCTACGACTATCTCGGAGTATGAGACCCGTTTTCATCAGCTAGCACCATTCGGAGCTATGATCATTCCTACCGAGGCTGATAGGATTCGCAGATTTGTGTGGGGTTTGAGGCCAGAGATCAGACAGCCAGCTGAGATATTGATTGCCAGTGGTCGGTCATTCCAGGCCATTGTAGACTATGCTCGCACTGTGGAGGACTTACTATCGACAATGATCGGGTCCAGAGATAAGAGGCCTCGACATCAGGGTGTCATCAGTGTTCCAGATATGGCGGTGAGAGGTCCTGGCCAGTGGAGTCGGAGTTATCAGCCACAGCAGTAGGGTCAGTCCAGCCGACTGGTTCAGGCTTCCCTTCAGACTTTCGGTAGTACCTAGTTCGAGCAGGGTCAGGGCAGCCATCAGGGCTATAGCGGCCAGTCTTCGAGGGGTATAGTTTCTGGGGCATCAGGCCGTGGTGGTCATACGGGATTTGCTGGTTCATCTCGACTGAGTAGGCCATCAGGGGCTTGTTTTACTTGTGGTGCGATGGGTCATTTTGCTAGAGATTGCCCTCAGCAGGGTACAGTTCAGTTGGCCGAGCCTTTACGAGTAGTTCAGCCCCCAGTTAGAGGGGGTGGTCGTCAGAGTAGAGGTAGTGCTCCGCGTGGCAGAGTAGGTGGTAGGGATGGCGGTCGGGCAGGTGGAGGTCATCGTCAGTTCTACGCGGTCCCTAGGAGACCAGAGGCAGAGGCCTCAGATGCTGTGATTACAGGTACGATTTCTGTGTGCCATCAGTCTGCTATGGCTTTATTTGATCCTGGATCCCCTTGTTCATATGTATCTGCCTACTTTGTGCCTTGTTTGGGGTTGGCTAGTGAGCCATTATCTGTTCCAGTTTCTGTTTTGACCCCAGTAGGAGAGTTTTTAGTAGTGTA
>QJPP01002895.1:0-29221 GCA_003996215.1 Jaltomata sinuosa | reverse complement strand
TTTGGAGGTTCTTGGGATCAGTTTGTTCCCTTGACAGAGTTTGCTTATAATAACAGCTTCCATTCGAGTATCGGCATGGCACTTTTTGAGGCTTTGTATGGCAGGCGTTGCAGATCACCGGTAGGTTGGTTTGATGGTTTTAGTGCTGGGCCACAGAGCACAGATTTGCTTCGGGATTCCTTAGACCGAGTCCGAGTGATTCAGGATAGACTTCGGGCAGCTCAGAGCAGGTAGAAGAGCTATGCTGATCGTAGGCTTCGTGCCTTGGAATTTAGTGTCGGTGACTTGGTGTTTCTCCGTGTATCGCCCATGAAGGGCGTGATGAGATTTGGTAGGCGGGGCAAGCTTAGCCCCAGGTACATTGGGCCATTTGAGATTCTGCATAGGGTTGGTAGCGTTGCCTATCAGTTAGCCTTACCTCCGATGTTTTCAGCTATACATTCTGTGTTTCATGTTTCGATGTTGCATCGGTATATCCCAGATGAGTCTCATGTGTTGCAGTGGGATTCAGTTTAGTTGGATGAGGGTTTAGCCTTTGTTGAGGAGCCGACAACTATTTTGGCCAGAGATGTCAGGAGATTGAGGTCTCGAGAGATCCCGGTTGTTAAGGTTCAGTGGAGGCACCGTCCAGTCGAGGAGGCTACCTGGGAGATCGAGAGAGATATGCGGGATCAGTATCCGCAGCTATTTTAGCCTTCAGGTACCCCCTTGACCTTGACTTTCAAGGACGAAAGCCCTTTTTAGTAGTGGATGATGTAATGACCCTTCCGGTCATTTCCACGTTTAAGTTTTGAAGTCAAGCAAATCGACAAAAGATATCGTAAGACCTTTAACAAATTTTCTGAACTTTGGGTCAAATGTCTCGGAGCTTTTCTCCCAATATATACAGAGTTAGAAGTCCCCCAAAATACCAAATCGAAGGTCTACGAGTCTAGTTTCCAACGCACAAAACCACACGTCCAACTGATCTCGGAGTAAAGAGTTATGACTGTTTTACCGCGGACTGTCTGGGAGAAAATGGGTTGCGAACCGGGTCGCGAACCGGGCCGGGTTAAACGCAATTTAAGCCTCGACTTTACGTTTTAAAACGCCATTTCAGTTCTGAAACAGTAATAAAACATAAGGGAGGATCCCGAGAGAATTCTTGAGTATCAAAATCGTGCGTTGGCGAATTACGAGCATAGGCCTAAGAATTTTATTAGCATCGTGCGTGTATTTGAAAATATTTTATTTAAAAGTTGAATTTGGTAAAAACTATATTAGTATTGCCTTTTCAAAATATTTTAAAGGTTTATGGAAAATATTTTGTTACTATATAATTGTATATGTATTTATTTTATAAGGTTTTTATACTCCATAATATTTTAACGGAGATAGTAAATTTAATTATGTTGAAATTTATTATTATAATATAGTAGGTTTTATTGGAAATGGTTTTTTAATGATTATGGTATATTCAAAAATTATATTTATTATACCACGAACTTACGCAATACCCGAATATATAAATAATGGGATGAAAATATTGTTTTGTTGCCACCTCCACTCCACGTGTAGGTGGAGGGAGTGGCCAGCAAATACCTTCAGTAAGTGGTGGATAGTAATGGTTGTAGTGGGACATGTGGCCTTAGGATTAGTAATTAGGAAAGCCACCCATATTTTTCCACTACTAGTTACTATATAATTATTAAGGACCCATTTTATTATGTATGTGATGTTGGTATATATATCAGCAAGGGCTTCCATACGGGGATACATATACGTAGAATAGGAAAATTTGGTAGAAAATTCTTTTGACGTGATATTTGATCACTGAAATAAATCAATTATCGACGTCAAGTTATTCAAAAGCCCGAATTCGAGATTAATTTTATTTTGGAGGTTCTCGGAGTGGTTCCGGCTCGGAAACCATCCTTCTAGCAGCTTGTCGTCGGACGACAGGTAGGTTACGGTTTATTTTCCCTAGACTCCGTATATATAAAATAAAATAGTATTAATGGGCATCCTTGGGTTGGTTTATTAGGTTGGTACCACAGACCTTGACCGCTTTATTCATATCCGCCTACTTTTGTTCCTCCGTTGTTTGTAGTATTTGCCGTTATATTTTATTTACCCTTGTGGTCCTGTGAGGCCTTGTTGACTCTGGAACATAGAAGGTGGGATTTTGGGAATGTCCGCGAGTCCCGGGCATAGAATTATCCTTCTAGGCTGGTTATGCTTGCTGAGTAGCTGTGGGCCTGTGCAGGGTCGATAGGTTGATTGTGAGCTGCGGGGCAGCTATTGTGTGTGATCATACCATTTCCATGCATATAAAGAGGTTTTATCCATGTTTTACTGTGGTTTTGGCTTCGGGCCTACTGGCACTGTTTTCTAAACCTTGCATGGCCCGGGGGGCCCGTTTTTATGGAAATGATTTGGAAATGGTTGATTTCACTTGTGGAGATTTTTGGGCAAGAAAGTAAAATTATGTTTAAAATCATCAGTTTTATGATTATCGCTAGACTCGGCAGGGCCGGGGTGCTAGTTGAGTTTTCTTGTTACTTGAGATGATTTTTAGCCTCGGTCGGACCCGAGCACCTGAGATGACTTTTTACTGTTTAGACCCGGCTACGCCCGGGCACCCTTGGAGGGGTTTTTGAGATATTTTCCTACTATTTTTAGTCCTGGACAGGGTCTGGGCATGCATATTCGAGACTGGGTCTTTATCTTGATATCGAGACTGGGTCTCTATCTTGATACATGTTCTGATACTGAGATTTAGTATGGGGTCTGGGACCTCCATGGACCTTGCTATCCGGGCCAGGGGCTACGGGCTACGTGTGCCGGAAGAGGGGTATACGGGGGAGTAGAGGTATACGGGCAGAGTCCTTCCATGGAACCTACCTGCTGGGCCGGATCGGCGCCGGAGGAGGTACATACAGAGATACCATGGCACTTGAGATCTTCATGCATCATATCATTCATTGTCTGAGGCTCCACCCTTGTTTGCTGTTTGCTGATTGTACGCTCCGGTAGTATGGGATGCCGGAGAGTTTGTTTTCACTTGTTTGTGTTCCTCGGTTGTATGGGCGGCCGGGGGACGGTAGGTAGACTTTTGCTTTTACTTACAGAATTGTTCGCTATTATGGATAAGTATGAGATTGGTATGATTAGTTGAGTTTGATTCATGTCTCTGAGCATGCCTATTATTACTCTTTCTCTCTTCTTCTTACACTTGAGGTTACCGGTATACCGTCCATTTCGTAAACTTATCTTGTATACACTGTTGTTGCAAGGACCCCAGGTGCGTTGTTTCTTACTTTCACCTGTGCCTTTGGTGTGTATATTCTGCTTACTAGCCTCATATGTGGTTCTGTTGATTTCCCTCTGGGCTAGTTCCTGTGTACCTTTCGTTGATTTCTATGACTACTTGCTTCTATTATGTCTATTACTGCGCTTTTATCTTATATGTGCCCAGTCGGCCTATGATACCTACTGGGTACCTTATGCTTCGCATTTGGTGCTCACCCCTACCCCCTGCATCTTTGGGTGCAGATCCTAGTGTGGGCCATCGCCGTTAGATCGTTGTGATTCGTGCTTGGAGATCTGTCGGGGACTACTTCAGGCTGAGGGTAAGCTCTTGGCGATCGGAGCTTAGCTTTAGTTTATCTTTTGCTTCATGTACTCTATTACCATTCAGAGACATCTGTATATATAGTTTTGGTGTATTTGCACTCCATGTATGTAGTTTGGCTCTATACTATGATACCAGGTCTTGGGGTTTGGTTTAGTTTCCGCACATGTGTATATATTTATAGTCCTTTTATCTATACTATTCATCTTGTTCTCTTATTGGTTAGATAGTAGCCCATTACTAGCTGTTCTGGGCTACGGGGATTGGTTCACCTACCGGGGGTTGTAGGTGCCATCATGACCGAGGAATTAGGTCGTGACACTTTTATTTGGATTAGGATATCTTATCCATTTTAAAACCTTGTTTAATGGTTTATAATTGATCACTAACCTAGGAACTCCACGTTCCTTCTCAGCCGCGTTATTAACATAGAAGGTTGTACATGACCAAGGAGACTTGGAAGGTTTAATCAAACCCTTTTACAAGAGACTATCAATCTTGGTTTTGCAATATTCTACTAACTCATCGTTTATTTGGCAGGGCCGAGATTTAGTAGGGATATCATCTTCTGCAAAGCCTTCTTCGTATGGAAGAGTGACAACGTGCTTCTTTCGATTCCAAAAAGCACTAGGGTGGTCTGCACAAATATCCACGGCAATCTGCTCGAAAATTAGTTTGATTTTTTCCTGTATTTTAGCAAATTTCAGAGTGTTGAATATATTCATGCTAAATAACTCTAATTGTAAGGAATCTAAATGATGCTGCTTCATTTTAATTAGAGTATTAATGTCTCTAGTCACTGGATCTGTAATAAAAGAATAAGATATATTTTTATCTTTATAATTGGCAGAAAATCCTTTTGAGTTAATACATGTAAAAGGAAAAATGGCGTTAATGAAAGGAGTTCCAAGTATGATTGGAGGATTTAATTGGTTTTTAACCAGGAAGAAGAAGTGAGGAATGCAAATTTCATTTTGACAATTTTTTGCATTTGATAATTTATACTTTATATCTAAAGCATGACCTGATGCTAATTTGACTGAATGAGTAGTTTTTTGAAAATATCTTGTAGGCACTAAGCCTTCTTGAATACAACTAACATCTGCACCGCTATCAATCATGGCAATGTTAGTAACCGAAAAATTGTTATCAATCAGGATAGTACATTTAGCATACCATTTGTGCGCAGTTATAATCTGCATCATTCCTAAAAATGAATCTTGTTTAGGATCATCGCTAGTAGTTTCCTTATCACTATCTTGATCAGTACTAGTCATTTTACTTTCTTCAGAAATAGAAATGCCTTTATTTTTTGAAAATTTATTTTCCAAATCAACCTCAATTTGAGTAAGTCTATGGTCTAAAATCATTTGATTTTGTTTTAGAGATTTAATCTCTCTTTTTAAATTCTCAACTTCAATTTTTAAATCGTCGAGGGAAGAATCCTTTTCTGAATAAGAGTTTCTTTTCAAAAGGCGATCATCAACTTCCTTTAAAGAGTAAGGAGCTGAATATTTGAAATCATTTAAATTATTTTTCTTATTTTCAAATGGTTTAGAATAACTTGAAATAGCTTCAATAGGAGTAGCTAAATCAATAATTTTATTTCGAAGCTTGCTATCAGTAATCTCCTTTAAAAGTTCAATCACATTATCAGAAGTGATCGTATTCATATTTGTATCCTGGAATTGAGATTGAAGTCTATAGATTTCATCGTCCTTGCAATAGCAGTCTTGACCCTGACAAGTATCACAAGGGTTAGTATGATTATCAAAAAAAATCATCAAGTAATTCAGTGTTAGAACCTGGATCTGAATCGTAATCGTTGTCCGATCCTAAAGTGTATAACAATCTGTAAACCTTCTCATATGTTTCTTCATCAAGTTCTAAAGTTTTTAACTTGTTTAATTTATAGTTGGGAGAAATATGCCCGAGTCTTCTGCACTTGTAATACTTTACTTTAGAAAGATCCCTCCCAGATCTGTCTTTGATAAATCTATTAGATTTACGAGAGCCTTTTTGCGTTTTGCGCTCTTCCTTGGATCTTCGCCTAGATCGCCTCGAAAAACGCTCAAAGTGCAGCGTCCTCATCAGTACATCTGGAAGATATTCCAGAAAATAGCCCATTGTACGAGCAATTAAAAGAGTATTTGTCCCAGAAGCAAGGTGATATAGTTGCCTCTATAGCAAAAGAAGATATTGATGATATCAAATCTTTTGAGAAGGTAGCAAAGAAACAAATGATATTTCTTTTAGAAAACTCTGAAATCCAGAGAAAAGAAGAACCTGGAAGATATTTCAGCGATGCTTAATTAATGAATTATATTTCCCGGGTGATTCATACAAAACCCGATATTATTATGAAACCATTTTGATAAATACGGGTAGTGTTGAATTTCAGCACTTCTTAGAATACAACACCAGCGAGAATGTTTATAACTTCTCCAAAATGATTGTTAAACAAATCATATCCATTGAAGATTGGGGTATGTCCACAATGAAAGAAAGGCAGATTAGCCTAAATAAGGTTCCTATGAGTTTCACTTATTGAGACTATGTTAATGCCTTTCACAAGGTTCTCTATTATAATAATAAGAAGCATAAGCATACCTGGTTCATAAAAATTTGTGCAAAGATATTTGTAGGACCAATTCCTAATTGGTTTTTAGACTGGTGGTCATACCATGGTCCGACGATAAAAATATTACCGGATCTATTTTTAAAGTTATACAAGGAATGGGTTAAAGTTTCCCCGAACCTTAACGAGTTATACAACATAGATCATATCTGTTGGCTGAACAAAATAGACCAGATATATTTCTTCATCGAATTCTCTATCCCTTGGATTCACAAATGGACCCCAGAAGTGGGATTCACAGAAGAACAAATCCCTTGCTTATACAGGATCTTTTATAACAATTTTTGGGATAAACTAATGAAGAAAGATCCAAAGACTAAAAATTTATACGAACAGGAACTGATGGATTTTATTCAAAATAAAATCAATGAATATAGTACTTCTTCCCAAAAGGAGATAGTAACGGATAGCTCGATTAGGCACATTGCCAGAAGAATATTTGTTCAAGATGGAGATAAAGAAGCCATGATCAATAGCTACTTAGAAGAAGTCAAGAAAGGTATGCTTCTGAACCTTACTCAATATGAGAAATCAGACACTTCTATGCGAAGTGAAACCAGCGAAGACGCCCTAGAAGATATACAGGAAGCTCAACCTACAGAAACAACGGGGTCAGAAGATACTCTGAAAAGGGCAAAAGATTTCCTCCGGAAGATGAAAGAAAAAGAAAAATAGAGATAAAAGTGTCTCTACAACAATAATGCCACAAACAGTATATACACTGTTGTTCAATAGTAGATACACTATTTAGGGAACAGATGGGACTCATTATTACTGTACAAAGATGCCTTATGTATTTAAATTTTTCTATAAATAGGATTGTCTTTCATTTTTAGAGGGCATCAGAACAATAAGGGAGCTCTCTCTCTCTCTTTTAGTTTGTAAATCATTGTAAAGATTTCACTTTGAAGCACTATTCCGAAATCCAACAAATAAATAAAAATCCGTCCAGTTCTTCAAAATATAGACTTTGGTGATGAACGTTCGAGGTTAGTAATTTCTTTCTGTCTTTTATTTTAGTAGCGTCTCTCCTAGCCAGAGATCTCATATCTATGTCGAATAGCTAACTTCTCTCCTATATAGACCATGAACGGATCTAAGCTTTATTTAAATATAAAGGAATTTTAGTATCATTTCTCGACTTGGTTCTGAGATCGAGGTACAGTCGGATCTACTACTACTCTTATTGGCTTTGCCTTAGTGTCTCCGTCTGGCAAGCCGTGGTCTTCAGCCCAAAAGGAGTGAAAAGTAGGGTGCCTTCTACCCGGTTAGAACTACCAGACACATGGGCTCAATAAGTAGTATGTATTAGATTCCTGACAGGCCCTTTGCTCGGGTAAAATTGCTACCATGTATTCTGAAAAACTATGCAAAAATTCTTGTATATTTCGATTCTTATGTAGTTGAACTACCTAAGGATGCTAAACTGCTTGATCCTTGACTAGGCGGACTACCGCTAGGTCATTGATCCTGTAAACTTGGTAAAACATATATATGATATATATTTGGTATCTAATTATATATGGTATATAATAAATTAAGTATAAGGTGCTTATAATTAATAATTATATATATAAGGTATATATTTATATAAAAAATATTAATAATAGTTGCTTGTTAAACCAATTTGAAATTGGGAAGTGCACGTGTAAAGTCCACAAGGACTTGCTAACCAAGTCAAACAATTCCACTTGGAAGTGGATTGTCCGTAAGGACTTTACACGTCCCATTAAATTGGGATTTCACCTTTTCGTTTGGTAATTTCTCATAAAAGTTTAATTATGGAATTAAACTTTTACTCCAAGTAATTATCATCTTAACTAAATAGGAGAAAGATTTATAGGTGATTCTATATAAAGGGTGATGGAAAAAATTCCAAAGCAATTTTTTTTGTTCATGAGAAAAAGTTTTCATTATGAGAAGAGTTCTCTTCATGAGAACAATTCTTTATGAGAAAAATACTTTATTGAAAGTGTGTGAGTTATACACCAAATAAAGAAAAAAAATTAATTGACAAGAAAATAGTTTTCTTATTCCGTTTATTGTAGGTTAAGATTTTTGAGAAAAACTCAACACAATATTCATGTTCAATTTGTTCGCGAGTTCCGTTGATCAAGGAGTTGATAACAAAGGTCGGTCTCGGTGTGGATACGCATATAGTCTTCGTACTTTCGAAGAAGGTTTTCAACTACGACTATCGCCACCAAGTTTGTCCTGAAACCCATTCTTTAGATGTTAACAAATTTAAAACACAAGTAGATCAGTCTAGGGTTATTTTTTGTCTTACGCTGCGTGTTATGAACACCCTGCAACCCAACAGTGGTATCAAAGTCACGTCTCTTTGTATTTAGAATTTATTACTGAAATTCATTTATGTATTATATTTGAAGAGTTCAACTATAATAATTATGTATTGATATATTTTTTATTATGAATAAAATATATATAGATACATAACGAATTAATGAGTAAAGTTTATGACTTGAATGTAGAATTGTGCTTTAGATACGATTTTAATTTGTTCAAGGTTATTAAACTCTATTATTATTTTTATAATTATTGATTCATGAGATGTTAATTAGTAATATAAATTTTGTATGAATATATTTATATGTGATATAAATTATAATATATGAGATGTATATGTATATAGGATATACAAGTTAAAGCGTATTAAATTTTGTTTATGTGTTTCATGCTCGTTCTTAATATATTTTTGAATTATTTGTTACATGTGATGTAAGTGAAATTCACATGCTATGAGTAATTTGATCACCTTGTTATTAAAAATTATTTTAATAATAATTCTCTCTCACTAAAATTTGAGTTCTTAAATAATAGAATATAAGATATTTTGTTATATAGTTGTCCATCAAAATAAATACTCTTATTTATTTTTTGTTTACAAGAAACGGTCTGACTACCAGGAGGCTTGTAGTTCGAGAATAAATTAAAATTAATTATTGCATTAGATGCGTGGATAAAAAGAATTACTTAATTTTTATGCTTTCGCATGGACTACCCCGGGAGTAGAAAATTTAATTGATTCTTTGTTATCATGATGGTTGAACTCAACTATGTTAGTAGAAATAACCTGACTACCAGGGGGTTGTTTGACATAGAGCTATTTAAGGAAGTTGTATAGAGATACAATTGATAAAAGTACCTACCTTTAAAATATATATGAGAAACGACCTGACTACCAGGGAGCTCATATATATTGTTGAAGGATTCCTTTAATCCACTAAAAGAAATAGAGATTTCTTACACCATAATGAGGGTATATGGTAATTCGTGAAAATATCATTTAGATAAAAGTCCATTTCTTTATGATACATGTAAATATGTTCTTATAACATTATTTTTAGTTAAGTACTTTATATTTCTCAATATGTTTGCTATCTCATTATATGAAATACTTGATGCCAATAAGTTGGTAGAACCAAACTTTAATGACTGGTATATAAATTTGAGAATTGTTCTCATGCATGAAAAGCTAATTTATGTGATCAATAAGTTTGATAAAATCGTTCCCATTTGAGAATAATCCTACGGCATGAAAAATTATCAAAAATTTTGGAAGAATATCTTCTTGTAATATGAATCATTCTCGCTTCTATGAGTTCTGAACTCCAGAGAAAATATTAAGATATGGATTCAAAATAAATTATTGAATATCTTGAGAAGATGTTTAATTAGTGTAAGGTACACAAAGTAAAATAATTAGATACTAGTTATCTAAGATTTTATTTGAATCTAAATTGAGTGCGAATTCTTCAATTGAGCACGTGTCAATTGTATGAATGATATGATTGAACAACTTGAGAAGTTGAGGTGCAAATTGAGAAAAGAATTTCTCAAGATATAATTTTTCAGTCACTATTCAAATTTGAAGTAGAATGTTTTCACTGAAAGAAGAAAGGACATTCGAAGAAAAATTGCAATAGTGTCTTGCAATTCTAAAGGACAAGAAATAAGGTAAGATTTTAATGAAAATTATTTTCATGAGTTTATTTAACCACTACTGATTCTTCATTGTGGGTATTAGATACGAACAATAAATATGATGATCTATGATATGTTGAAAGAGTTCAATATAAGTAGAAAGTTAAATAAAAGAGAAGTTAATATACAAGTTGTAAATGGTGCAAAAGTTGCAACACCAGTTGTATGATGAATTTCTCTTGCAACGCCTACAAGCAAAATACTTATGTTAAAAAATTGTTATTATGTTCCTAAATTTGTTTCGAACATAATTTCAGTTTTATATTAAACATGCAAGATTGTTTTAGATGACCCTTTCAGTCATCTTCGCGTTTACACATTCATTGTATTGTTAGATCCTTCCTGTAGCGGCTCCAAGTCATTTATGGCTTGCTGGGACCGGCAGTTCGTTGCCCTGGTCGTTCATTTGGTCGTTTTGGTCATTTGCCTATTTTAGAGCTTAAACTTAGAATATCGTTGACTTTGATCAACATTCTTAGCTAACGTGCTCGGAATTAAATTCTGACAGTTTTGTTAGCTCTGGAGCGATAAGTTTGGTGTAGTTGGACCTTTAGTTGAGGCTTGAGAACTTCCGGTGTGGGTTTTGTGTGGTTTTCTCATTTTTCAGGCCATTTGGAGTTGAAAGTGTAACTTCGGGTGACTTTTGATGATTAGAGTGTCAGATTCAAAATCGGATGATTCCATCAGCTCTGGAATGTTGGTTTTAGTCTAGAAAGATGGTTGGTTCAGGTTCCGGGTAAGTTGGACTCATTTCGAGCCTTTGAGTTCCTTTTCGTTAGTGTTGACTGGGGTCAACATTTCTCTGAAATGACCTCATATGGAAGTTTCATCGATTAAGTTGAGTCTGGAACGTCGTTTTCACTCTATTAGAACTATTGGTTTTTGAATATCGGTTTCTGATTGTGTTCGGAATGCTCCGTCGAGTTTTTTTAAAATCGCAGAAAATCAGTTGCGGCCAGCACCTATAAATAGCTGGAAATTCATTTTTTCCAAGACACTTCTCCTCAATTTTCTCACTCTAAACTCATTTTTCTCTCTACCAAAATTTCTCTTGATCATTTCTAATCCTTTGGGAATCAATTGTTCGTGGATTTTCCGTTGTCCTTCGCCTTTTGGTAAGCTTCTTCCACCTTGATTCTTTCTTAATTCCTCCATTGTTGCTACTTTCTAAGATTGAAATCTCCTTGTGGATTCTGCCCCTATAGCTCTTTCATGTTCGTGCGTACGAAGAATTGTCCGTCTTGGGCTGATTTCCCGTCCTTTTGGTAAGTAATTCTCACTCGATTTCCGTTTTTATTTTTGAAACTTTCATTCTTTAATCCCCAACTTGGGCGGGAAGTTTTGGTTACCTTCCCTTGTCCAATTATGCTCAAATTTGGAGCATGCCTTCTTGGCAACGTTGGGGTCATCGTGGTTTTTTTATTTTTTATTTTGGGTTTTGGGCCCCACGGGCCTGCTTTTGACCCAGATATCAATCCGGCTACAATTATAGCAATATGGGTATCGTTAAACTTGTTTTAACATTTTATTCATGAATTTGATAGTTTGATTTTCATTCGAAGCTTCTCGAAGCAACTCGGCCTTGGTTATCGTCATTTCCGCAGCTTGTCATCGGATGACAGGTAGGTTACAGCTTAACTCCCTATACTTTGCATATATCGGGTAAAATTGTACTAGTTAGCATCTTTGGGTTGGGTTATTAGGTTGGTACCACAGACTTTGACCATTTTTCCATGATTCATCCTATTTCTTTCCTCCATTGTGTGTAGTATTCCTATTAGTTGATATATTTATTACCCTTGTGACCCCGTGATGTTTTGTTGACTCTGGAATATAGAATGTAGGAATATTGAGAATGTCTGCGAGTCCCAGACATAGAAATATCCTTCTAGGCTGGTTATGCTTGCTGAGTAGTTTCGGAGCTTGTGCAGGGCCGTTAGGTTGATTGTGAGCTGTCGGGCAGCTATTTGGGTTGATCATATCATTTCCATGCATATAAAGAGGTTTTTCCATGTTTTATTATGGTTTTTGGCTTCGAGCCTACGGAAATTGATTTTCTAAACCTTGCATGGCCCCGGGGGCCTATTTTCGATGAAATTAGATTTAGAAATGATTTGACTTGATACGTGGATCTTCTTGGGATAAAAGAAGGTTAAAAATATGATTTTATCACAAGTTACTACTATTGCTAGACTAAACTGGGTCGGAGTGCCAGTTGAGTTTTCTTACTGATTTGAAATGATATCAAGCTCGGTCGGGTCAAGCATCTGAGATATTTTTACTACTGTTTTAGACCCGGTTATTCCCGGGCACCCTTGAAAGGGTTTTTAAGACATTGTTTTCACTGTTTTAGTCCTAGACAGGGTCTAGGCATGCATATTTGAGTCTTAGCCACTGGCTTGAACCCGGACTCAATTTTGGAGGACACGTTTTGATTCTGAGTTTTAGTATGGAGTCCGGGACCTCCATGGACCTTGCCACTCTGGACCTGAGTCTTTGGACTGAGTGTGCCAGGGGGGAGGGTATACGGTGGAGTAGAGGTATACGGGCTGTGTCTTTCCATGGAACCTGCCTGTTGGGCCCGATCGGCACCGGAGGAGGTACATACAGAGGTAACATCTCACCCTAAGGTTTTTATGCATCATATCATTCATTGTTTGGGATTCCACCCTTGTTTGATGTTTGTTGATTGTACGCTCCGATAGTATGGGATGCCAGAGGGTTTGTTTTCACTTGATATTGTTCCTTGGTTGTATGGGCGGGTGGGGGACTATAGGCAAACTCTCTTTACTTTATTACAGATTTGTTCTCAACTACGGTTATAAGTGTGAAACTGGACTTGCTAGGCTTTTAGTGCTGGATTGAGTGTGAAATGGTTTGTCTGGTTATCTATTCTGTTTACCGAGCATGTCTACTTTATCCTTCCCTCCCCTTCTCTATACTTGAGGTTACCGATATACCGCCCTTTGTTAGAACTTACCCATATATACTATTTTTTTGTGAGGCTCCCAGCTGCATCGTTCTTACCTTCACCTGTATTTTTCATGTATATATTCTACTTCCAAGCCTTGCTTGTTGCTTTTTGTTGTCTTCCTTCTGGGCTATTTCTTGTGTACTTTATCATTGATTTCTGTGGTTGTTTATTTCTATTTTGTCTACTATTGTCCTTTTACTCTATATGTGCCCAGTCAGCCTATGATACCTACTGGGTACCTTGTGCTTCGCATTTGGTGCCCATCCTACCCTCTGCATCTTCTGGTGCACATCCTAGCATGGGTCATTGCCGTTAGCGCATCGGAGACTCGTGCGAGGTGCAATTTTTGGATCATCCAGGCTGAGGGTGAGCTCTTGGCATTCAGATCTTGACTTCAATTATCCTTGGTGTATTTTGTACTCTTATAGTTTCAGAGACATTGTGCATATATGACTTTTCGACCTTTGTACTCCTGATGTAGTTCAGCTCTTATACGCTTTGATACCAGGTTTTGGGTTTGGCTTAGTTTCCGCATTTTATATGTATTACTCTTGTTATCTATTGTCTTCTCCTTATGCCCTTGATTCTGCTTATTTACCGAATCTTCCTCTTAAACTGTTAGAAGGTAGCCTATTACTAACCGTACCGGGCTACGGGGATTGGTTCTCCTACTGGGGAGTTGTAGGTGCCATCATGACCGAGAAATCGAGTTGTCATAGCTTGGTATCAGAGCTCTAGGTTTATCGGTGTCATCGGTATAGGAGCTAATATCTAGTAGAGTCATGCAGATTGAGAGACGTCCGTACTCAATCTTTGGGAGGCTATAGTGACATCTTAGGAAAATGGACTGTTCTTTTTCCTCTTTCTTGCGTAGTATCCTTGAAAGTTTCTAGAAATCTCACTTATTCTGGTTCACTCTTCTGCAGATGGTTTGTACAAGATCTTCAGCTTCTGGCGGAGGAGAACCTCCTACCCTTGCACCTCCGACTCTAGCTAGGGGCCGGGGTGGTCGTCGGGGTAGAGGTAGGGGTCGCAGGCGCCCCAGAGAAGCGGCACCTGCTAGAGCTGCTAGAGTTGAGGTAGAGCAAGAGTTAGCTCCAGAGTAGCAGCATGTGCACCCGGGGACAGCCCAGGTACCACTAGCTCCAGTACCAGTTCCAGCATCAGCTTATGTGCCAGCTTCAGCCCCAGCTAAGTCTTCAGATATTTGAGGTTAGTTACTTTAGCTTCTGGGTATGATTGGAGAGAGACCTTCAGAGGCAGCACAGACATCCGCTCAGGGGGCACCCCTGGGTGTTTAGAGTTTAGAAGCGCAGCCTGTTACTGTGGCTCCCCATGATGAGGTTGTTCCAGTGCCATCAGTTGCCCAGCCTCTTGCTCCCACCCCCACTATGACAGAGATGGAGCAGAAAGCATTGGGTAGGTTTCTGAGATTAGCACCGCCGAGGTTTGCTGGTACACAGGGTCAGGACCCATATGACTTTATCACCACCTGTGAGGAGATGCTGCACCATTTGGGCTTATTGGAGACCTACGGGGTTGGATATACTGCATATCAGTTGGAGGGTCCAGCGAAGTTATAGTGTAGAGCACAGGTTGCTTGCAGGCCTTCTTCATCACCTCTTTGGACCTAGTCTGAGTTCTATGAGGCCTTTATGGCTAAGTTCTTGCCACAGAGCAATCGAGAGCGTCGGAGGGAGGAGTTCACTAGACTTTCTCAGGATACTATGACCGTCTCAGAGTGTGAGACCCGCTTTCATCAGCTTGCTCCCTTTGGAGCTATGATTATGCCTACTGAGGCCAACTGAGTTCGTAGATTTATTTGGGGGTTACGGAGAGAGTTCAGAGAGCCTGCAGAGATACTGGTTGCTAGCGGTCGGTCATTCCAGTCTATTGCAGATTATGCCCGCACAGATGAGGATTTGCGTTATCATGACACCGGGGCCAGAGATTAGAGGCCTCGACATCAGGGTGGTTACGGTGGTTCTAGGCATAGTGGTAGAGGTTCAGGCTAGTGGGGCCGAGGTTATTAGCTGCAGAAGCATCAGGGTCAGTCTAGCCGACCGGTATAGGCGTCACTTCAGGCTTCTGGTTCTCAGTTTGAGCAGGGTCAAGGCAGTCAGTGAGGTCACAATAGTCAGCCTTCGAGAGGTACAGATTCTGGGGCATCAGGCCGTGGTGTATCTGCCTACTTTCTGACTTGTTTGGGGTTGGCTAGTGAGCCATTGTCTGTGCTTGTTTCTGTTTTGACCCCAGTAGGAGATTCTTTAGTAGTGGATCAAATTGTGAGATCCTGTTTGATATCTGTTGGTGATTTGGATACTTGGGCTGACTTGATGATACTTGATATGTTAGATTTTGAGGTGATACTGGGTATGGACTGGTTATCCCTTCACCGTGCGATTTTGGATTGCTATGCCAAGATCGTTACCATAGCTATGCCCGGTGTATTCCCGGTTGTGTGGCAGGGTTCTGTTAGCCATGCACTGTTTGGGATCATTTCTTGTCTTCGAGCCAGGAAGATGATATCCCGTGGGTGTTTATCTTATCTAGCATATGTTTGAGATGCTAGTGTTGACCCTACGTCTCCTGAGTCTGTTCTTGTGGTTAGAGACTTCCTAGATCTGTTTTCTACCGACCTACCAGGCGTTCCACCTGAGAGGGATATTGATTTTGCCATTGAGTTAAAGACAGGCACTAGACCCATTTATATTCCTCCCTACCCTATGGCTCCTGCTGAGTTGAGAGAGCTTAAGGAGCAGCTCCATAATTTGTTAGCTAAGGGGTTCATTAGACTGAGTGTGTCTCCTTGGGGTGCTCCTGTTCTCTTCGTGAAGAAGAAGGATGGGTCGATGCGGATGTGTATTGATTATCGGCAGTTGAATTAGGTGACAGTGAAGAATAAGTATCAGATACCCAATATTGATGACTTATTTGATCAGCTTCAAGGTTCTGCCATGTTTTCGAAGATTGATTTGAGGTCCGGCTACCATCAGTTGAGGATTAGGGCGGAGGACATCCCTAAGACAGTATTCAGGACACGTTACAGCCACTATGAGTTCCTGGTGATGTATTTTGGGTTGACTAATTGTAATGACCCTTCTGGTCATTTCCACGTATACGTTTTTCTTGTGCGGTTAGAGCTTGTTTGTAGCGGCCCCAAGTTATTTAAGGCTTGTCGGGACCGGTAGTTCGGTGTCGGGTGCATTTGTTTGGTCGTATGATAAGATTTGAAGACAAGTAAGTCGGCAAAAGTTATCGTAAGTTTCTTTAATAAATTTTCTGAACTTTGGGTCAAATGTCTCAGGGCTTTTCTCCCAATATATAAAGAGTTAGAAGTACCCCAAAATACCAAATCGAAGGTCTACAAGTCTAGTTTCCAATGCACAAAACCTCACGTCCAACTGATCTCGGAGTAAAAAGTTATGACTGCTTTACCGCGGACTGTCTGGCAGCAACCGGGTTGCGAACCGGGTCGCGAACCGGGTCGGGGCAAAATTGATTTAAAACCTCAACTTCACGTTTTAAAATGCCATTTCAGTTCTGAAACAGTGAGAAAACATAAGGGAGGATTCCAAGAGAGTTCTTGTGTATCAAAATCGTGCGTTGGTGAATTGCGAGCCTAAGCTTAAGAATTTTATTAGCATCGCGCGTATATTTGAAAATATTTTATTTTAAAGTTATATTTTTTTATTACCTTTTTAAAGTATTCTAATGTGTATGAAAAATATTTTATTACTATATAATTGTATATGTATCTATTTTACAAGAGTCTTATAATTTATTAGTAGTTTAACGGAGATAGTAGACTTAGTTATGTTGAAATTTATTATTATAATATAGTAGGTTTTATTCGAAATAATTTTCTAATGATTATGATATATTCAAAAATTATATTTATTTTACCACGAATCTATGCAATACCCGAGTACTTACATAATGGGATAAAAATAATCTTGTGGCTACACTCCACTTCCACGTGGAAGTAAAGTAGAGTGTACAGCAATATTGTAAGTATGTGGTGGCATTGATTCATGTTAAGCTTAGGATAGTGGTTTGTTTTCAATTAAATATTAAGAAGTTTTAACTAGCTAATTTATTTATATATTGCCTACATCTATACAGACTCTTTATTAACACATTTTCAGCCACCTTTAGTGTAGTATAGGCAGTTCTTATATATATATTGCACGTTGAAGGAAAATTTTGTGGGAAAGTATCTTGACAATTTATGTAATCATCAAAGCAAATCAATTATCTACGTCAAGTTATTCAAGCCTAATTTCGAGTTTGATTTCATTTTGGAGCTTCTTTTCGGAGAGGTTCGAGCTCGTCATCGGACGACAAGTAGGTTACGGTTTATTTTCCCTAGACTCCGTATATATAGGATAAAATTGTATTAATGGGCATCCTTGGGTTGGTTTATTAGGTTGGTACCACAGACCTCGACCGCTTTACTCATGTTCGCCTACTTTTGTTCCTCCGTTGCTTGTAGTACTTGCCGATATATTTTATTTACCCTTGTGGTCCTGTGAGGCCTTGTTGACTCTGGAACATAGAAGGTGGGATTTTGGGAATGTCCACGAGTCCCAGGCATAGAATTATCCTTCTAAGATGGTTATGCTTGCTGAATAGATGTGGGTCTGTGCAGGGTCGATAGGTTGATTGTGAGCTGCTGAGCAGCTATTATGTGTGATCATACCATTTCCATGCATATAAAGAGGTTTTACCCATGTTTTACTATGGTTTTTTGGCTTCGGGCCTACTGGCACTATTTTCTAACCTTGCATGGCCCCGGGGACCTGTTTTTAATGGAAATGATTTGGAAATGGTTTGATTTAACTTGTGAATATTCCTGGGTAAAGGATAGTAAAATTATGTTTTAAAACACCAGTTTTACGATTAACGCTAGACTCGGCAGGGCCGGGGTGCTAGTTGAGTTTTCTTGCTACTTGAGATGATTTTTAGCCTCGGTCGGACCGAGCACCTGAGATGACTTTCTACTGTTTAGACCGGGTTATGCCCGGGCACCCTTGGAGGGGTTTTTGAGATATTTTCCTACTACTTTAGTCCTGGACAAGGTCTGGACATGCATATTCGAGACTGGGTCTCTATCTTGAACCCGGACTTGCTTCCGGACGATATGTTTTGATACTGAGTTTTAGTATGGGGTCTGGGACCTCCATGGACCTTGCCATACGGGCCTGGTGCTTCGGGCTGCGTGTGCCGGAGGAAGGGTATACGGCGGAGTAGAGGTATACGGGCAGTGTCCTTCCATGGAACCTACCTGCTGGGCCCGATAGGCACCGGAGGAGGTACATACAGAGATACCATTTCACTTGAGATCTTCATGCATCATATCATTCATTGTTTGAGGCTCCACCCTTGTTTGTTGATTGTACGCTCCGGTAGTATGGGATGCCGGAGGGTTTGTTTTCACTTGTTTGTGTTTCTCGGTTGTATGGGCGGCCAGGGAACTGTAGGTAGACTCTTGCTATTTACTTACAGAATTGTTCCCTGTTACGGTTAAGTATGAAATTGGTTACTGCTAGACTGTTAGTTTCTGGATTTGAGATTGATATGATTAGTTGAGTTTGATTCATGTCCCTGAGCATGTCTATCATTACTCTTTCCCTCTTCTTACACTTGAGGTTACTGGTATACCGTCCATTTCGTAAACTTATTATGTATACACTGTTATTGCAAGGACCCCAGGTGCGTTATTTCTTACTTTCACTTGTGCCTATGGTGTGTATTTCCTACTTACTGGCCTCACATGTGGTTCTGTTGATTTCCCTCTGGGCTAATTCCTGTGTACCTTTCGTTGATTTCTGTGACTGCTTGCTTCTATTCTGTCTGTTACTACGCTTTTATCTTATATATGCCCAGTCGGCCTATGATACCTACTGGGTACCTTATGCTTCGTATTTGGTGCTTACCCTACCCCATGCATCTATTGATGCAGATCCTAGTGTGGGCCATCGCTGTTAGATCGCTGTGATTCGTGCTTGGAGATCTGTTGGGGACTACTTCAGACTGAGGGTGAGCTCTTGGCGATCGGAGCTTATCTTTAGTTTATCTTTTGCTTTATGTACTCTATTACCATTCAGAGACATCTCTATATATTGTTTTGGATCGTTTGCACTCCATGTATGTAGTTTTGGCTCTATACTATGATGCCAGGTCTTGGGGTTTGGTTTAGTTTTCGCATATATATATTTATATCCCTGTTATCTATTCCCTTCGTCTTGTTCCCTTATTTGTTAGACAGTAGCCCACTACTAACTGTCCTGGGCTACGGGGATTGGTTCACCTACCGGGGTTTGTAGGTGCCATCATGACCGAGAAATCGGGTTGTGACAACTTGATATAAGAGCTTTAGGTTCACCGGTGTCATCAGTATAGGAGCTAATGTCTAGTAGAGTCCTGTGGATCGGGGCAGAGACGTCCGTACTCAATCTTTGGGAGGCTACAGTGACATTTTAGGAAATTTGACTCTTTCATTGCTTCTGTATCGTGCGTGGAACCCTTGAAGTTTCTGGAAATCTCATTTGTTCTACTTCATTCTTCCGCAGATGGTTCGTACGAGATCATCGGCATCACGCGGAGATGAGCCTCCCGCTCCAGCACCAGCTCCAGCGCCAGCTCCAGCGCCAGCTCCAGTGCCCACTTCTGTGCCAGCTTCAGCCGCAGCTCAGTCTCCAGATAGTCGGGGGTTACTATTACAGCTTTTGGGTATGATTGGAGAGCGGCATTCTGAGGTGGCGTAGACACCCACTCAGAGGGAAGCCCTGGGTGCACAGAGCTCAGGAGCGCAGCCTGCTACTATGGTTCCCCATGCGGAGGTCATTCAGGTTCCATCGGTTGCACAGCCTCTTGCTCCTCGCTCAGCTATGACAGAGTCAGAGTAGAAGGCGTTGGGTAGGTTTTTGAGGTTAGCACCTCCGAGGTTTGCTGGTACTTCTGGACAGGATCCACATGACTTTATTACTACCTGTGAGGAGATGTTGCATCATTTGGGTTTGTTGGAGACTCACGGGGTTGGTTATACTACCTATCAGTTAGAAGGCCCAACGAAGTTATGGTGGAGGGCTCATGTTGCTTGTAGACCACCATCGTCACCTCCTTTGACCTGGTCTGAGTTTTATGAGGCCTTTATGGCCAAGTTACTACCTCAGAGTGATCGTGAGCGTCATAGGGAGCAGTTTACTCACCTTATGCAAGGGTCTACGACTGTCTCTGAGTATGAGACCCATTTTCATCAGCTAGCACCGTTTGGAGCTATGATCATTACTACCGAGGCAGATAGGATTCGCAGATTTGTATGGGGTTTGAGGCCAGAGATCAGGCAGCCAGCTAAGATATTGATTGCCGGTGGTCGGTCATTTCAGGCTATCGTAGACTATGCCCGCACCGTGGAGGACTTACAGCGACATGATCAGGGGTCCGGAGATAAGAGGCCTCGACATCAGGGTATTTATAGTGGTTCCAGATATGGTGGTAGAGGTCCTGGCCAGTGGAGCCGGAGTTATCATCCACAGCAGCACCAGGGTCAGTTCAGCCGACCGGTTCAGGCTTCCCTTCAGACTTTCGGTAGTACCCAGTTCGAGCAGGGTCAGAGCAGCCATCAGGGCTATAGCGGCCAGTCTTCAAGGGGTACAGTTTTTAGGGCATCAGGTCATGGTGGTCATACGGGATCCGCTGGTTCATCTCGACTGAGTAGGCCGTCAGGGGCTTGTTTTACTTGTGGTGCGATTGGTCATTTTGCTAGAGATTGCCTCAGCAGGGTACAATTCAGCTGGCCGAGCCTTTACGAGCAGTTCAGCCTCCGGCTAGAGGGGGTGGTCGTCAGAGTAGAGGTGATGCTCCACGTGGCAGAGCAGGTGGTAGGGATGGCGGTCGGGCAGGTGGAGGTCGTCGTCAGTTTTACGCGGTCCCTAGGAGACCAGAGGTAGAGGCCTCAGATGCTGTGATTACAGGTACGATTTCTGTGTGCCATCAGTCGGCTATGGCTTTATTAGATCCTGGATCTACTTGTTCATATGTATCTGCCTACTTTGTACCTTGTTTGGGGTTGGCTACTGAGCCATTATCTGTTCCTGTTTCTGTTTTGACCCCAGTAGGAGATTCTTTAGTAGTGGATCGGATTGTGAGATCATGAATGCTATCTATTGGTGATTCAGAGACTTGGGGTGATTTGATGATTCTTGATATGCTAGATTTTGATGTGATACTAGGCATGGACTGGTTATCCCCTCACAGTGTGGTTTTGGATTGTTATGCCAAGACCATTACAATAGTTGTGCCAGGTGTATCCCCGGTTGTGTGGCAGGGTTCTGTTAGCCATGCACCATCTGGGATCATCTCTTGTCTTCGAGCTAGTAAGTTGATTTCCCGTGGGTGTTTAGCTTATCTAGCATATGTCCGAGATGTTAGTGCTAACCCCACTAACCCTGAGTCTGTTCCTGTGGTTAGAGACTTCCTCGATGTGTTTTCTACCGACCTGCCAGGCCTTCCACCTGAGAGAGATATTGATTTTGCTATTGAGCTAGAGCCGGGCACTAGGCCTATTTCTATTTCTCCTTATCGTATGGCTCCTACTGAGTTGAGGGAGCTTAAGGAGCAGCTCCAGGATCTGTTAGCTAAGGGGTTTATTAGACCTAGTGTGTCACCTTGGGGTGCTCCTGTTCTCTTCGTGAAGAAGAAGGATGGGTCGATGCGCATGTGTATTGATTATCGGCAGCTGAATAGGGTGACAGTGAAAAATAGGTATCCGATGCCGAGGATTGATGACTTGTTTGACCAGCTTCAGGGTTCAGTTGTGTTTTCGAAGATTGATTTAAGGTCTGGCTACCATCAGTTGAGGATTAGGGTGGAGGACATCACTAAGACAGTATTCAGGACACGTTATGGCCATTATGAGTTCCTGGTGATGTCTTTTAGGTTGACTAATGCCCCCGTAGCCTTTATGAACTTGATGCACAGGGTTCTTGGCCCGTATTTGGACTCATTTGTGATAGTTTTTATAGACGACATCTTGGTATACTCGCGTAGTAGAGATGAGCATGAGCAGCACTTGAGGGTTATACTCCAGACTTTGAGAGATCATCGGGTTTATGCCAAGTTCTCAAAGTGCAAGTTTTGGCTTGAGTCAGTTGCATTCCTAGGCACGTGGTGTCTAAGGATGGGATTTGGGTTGACCCGGGAAAGATTTCTGCGGTTTGTGATTGGCCTAGACTTACTACTGCTACTGAGGTCCGCAGCTTTATTGGGTTAGCAGGTTACTACAGACGGTTCGTTGAGGGATTTTCCTCCATAGCAGCACCCTTGACTATGCTGACTAGGAAGGATGTCCCATTTCAGTGGTCGAATCAGTGTGAGGATAGCTTCCAGAGGCTTAAGGCCTTATTGACTTCAGCTCCAGTTTTGACATTGCCGGTTGAGGGTCAGAGCTTCTCCGTGTATTGTGATGCTTCTGGGGTTGGTCTTGGTTATGTGTTGATGCAGCAGGGTCGTGTAATAGCATATGCATCGAGGTAGCTAAAGGTTCACGAGCGCAACTACCCCACTCATGACTTAGAGTTGGCGGCGGTAGTTTTCGCGCTCAAGATCTGGAGGCATTACCTATATGGAGTTCACTGTGAGATCTCCACCGATCACCGTAGTCTTTAGTATATCACGAGTCAGCGAGAGTTGAACTCGAGACAGAGGAGATGGGTCGAGTTACTGAAGGACTATGACTTCACTATTTTGTATTGATGTGCCGCCATTTTACGGCACTTTTGACTCCTTTAAACTAAGAACAATCGTACGTTTTCAAGCAACCATTGTCGTTTTTGATGTTTTTATGTTGTATTTTCAGGAAATGGAGACAAACATGGAAACGGAAGGAAATACGCGAAAAAGAGCATTCTGGATAAGAGTGACGGCCTGAGTGACGACCCGTCAAACATGTGACGGTCCGTCACAGTGACCGTCAAGATGGGCAGTGCCACTGTCTAGTGGTGATGGCCCAGGCGATGGTCCGTCAAGCCAGTGACGGTCCGTCAAGCCAGTGACGGTCCGTCAGCCTGGCCGTCACACCTGGGCAGTCGGTTACGCGGAATCCGAGCGTTTTTGGGATTTATTTCCTAGACTCCTATAAATACCCTATGTTAGGTTTATTTTATTTATGCATTAGTGAAGCTTTTTACATACATTACCCAATAATTTTAGAAGTTTAAAGTCGAGATTTGAGAGAGGAAAACACGCAATACACGTTTTCTTCCTCCTCAATCTTGTTCTTGATTTGTTCTTGAGTTCTTGGTTTATTGTTCTTGGAATACTTGAAGATTGTTTTCATTATATTGTAAGGATCTTTTCCCTTTATTATGATTATGACTTTCTTCTCTTCTTCTTCAAGCATGATTAACTAAAACTCTCACAACTAGGGTTGTGGGAGCCATGGCAAACGTAGCAAGATAGATTCCGGGTAGCGTCGGGTTCAATATATATGTTGTCACGTTGTTAATCATTCATTATGTCACGTTTTCTAGTGGTTGCAAACATTAGAACTTGCCTAGGTTTAATTTGCTTGAGTAAAGAGATTAAAACCGGGAAACTTGATTAACGACGAGGATTCGAGACTACCAACTCTCGTCTTATAATTAATGCTTTAACTAGATTAATCTACTCGATGTTTAGAATTGAAATCTAAAAGCACACCTTTTCAAGTTCGAGAGAATTGAAAAGTAAATTTGTCTATTTGGTTGAGAAACGTTTAGACGATACAATTAATTCAATCACATCGTGACACGCATATAGAAAGAACCCCGTTAAGCCTAGGATCGACTTTGTTACTAACGACATGGTAAACACTTCCCTAGTTCTCTCTCTCTTATTGATTATCATTCATACGTTAAGTGTTTGTTTTGTTTACAAATATTGACCACAAAACCCCCCTATTTATCAGAAACTATTGACGACTAGTCACATACTTCACTAAAGGCTTAATCTTCACCATATTCTCTGTGGGATTCGACCCCAACCTTTGTTGGGTTCTATATTTGACTACGACCGCTTACGCTTCATTAATTTGATGTGTAGTTTGGGCGTTATCAAAAAGTGGCGCTGTTGCCGGGGAATACGGTTGTTAATTAAGTCTGGTGTGTTTATTTGACTCTTAGTCATACTTTCCTGCTTTACGTTTTTTGTTGTTTTTGTTATCGACAGGGTACATAGTTGTGCATGCCAAGTACCCGGAGCTCCGGTGAATCAATATTACCTTACGATCCTGAGCTTGCTAGAACATTGAGGCGGAATATGGCCGCACAACTAGAGGCAGCAAGGCTCGCTGCAGAATTACAGGCCCAACAAAATCTGAATGCTGGTGGTCTGCAGGATGAGATCGCACGGAATGATGAGGATCTCAACTTAGATGGAGTTGGCGCTGTGGGCGCCATTGTTGTTCCACCGCTACCGCCCGGAGCCAAGTTCAACATCACTAGCACGATGATTCAGCTGTTGAACTTGAGAGGAGTATTCCGTGGAGCAGCTGGTGACGATCCAAACCGTCACTTAATGAACTTCGTGGGTATCTGCAAGTCGTTTGAACTGCCGGGCGTGAGTCAGACAGCGATCAGGCTCAGGTTGTTTCCGTTGTCTCTGTCTGATGAGGCAGCGTTATGGTTGAACGAACTGACCCCCGACTCTATCGCAACTTGGGGAGACTTGAAAGGAGCTTTCCTAGAAAGGTTTTTTCCTCCCTCTAGGATGATACAGTTGAGGGACGACATTAGCAACTTCAGGCAGCAACCACACGAAGCATTGCACGAGACCTGGCTACGATTCAAGAAGAAGCTAACACAATGCCCGAACCATCAGTTGAACGATGAGTTTTTGATGCAGACATTCTACAGGGCACTTAATTCGGCTACCAAGCCGACGTTGGACAACGCAGCAGGTGGAGCGTTTATGGGTCGCACTTTTGCCGACGCCACAGCTATTTTGGACAGGCTCACCAAAACCAACAGGGCCTGGCACACACGAGATTCAGAGGTAGCAGCTAGCACTTATGTAGTTGGTGTGTCAGCAGAGCAACGCAGAAAAAAGGAAGAACGGGACCAAGACATGGCCCATCTAAAAACGCAAATGGACCTCTTGACGAAGCACTTGATGTCAGGAAGTATCGAGAAGGTGAAAGCCGTGGGTTCGCAAGGTAGAGCAGCAGGGGTTGAATCTGGGGAGGAGGCCAACTATGTGGGGGGTTTCCAGGCCAACGACCAGGGAAACCAAGGTCGGAACTATCAGAGAGACAACTACTATGAGAAAGGCAGCTACAAAGATCGCGACCAAGGAAACTGGAGGAATAACACCGATAGAGGTGGGTTTTATATACCACCTGGTAATCGGGACAAAGCTGGCAACGAGGCAGAGACGTCCAAACTTGAGAACATGATGGCGAAGATGCTGCTGAAGGTGGAATCAACTGACTCTGGGGTAAAGGCAATGAGAACTGAGTTATCAACATTGAGTCAGGTAGTGGAGTCACATTCCACCGCGATCAAATAATTAGAGCAGCAAGTGGGTCACATCTCGGTATCTCTAAACCCAAGGAAGACAGGTACCTTGCCGAGCGACACCACTCATCCGAGGAATGACGCAAGGTGTATGGCGATCACCACAAGAAGCGGAAAAATATTACAAGAATCGCATCTGGTAATTCAGACTCAAGGTGATGTTGCGGATGATAAAGAGGCGGTAGAGGAGGAAACTCCAAAGCCCGCGGAGAAAAGCAAGGAAGCTGAAAAGCTTCCAACTATGATGCCTCGACCACCACCTCCCTTCCCACAGCGTTTGAAGAAGAAAGCTGACAATGGTAAGTTCCTGAACTTCCTGACCATGCTCAAGCAAGTATCAATAAACATCCCATTGTTGGAAGCGCTTGAACAAATGCCCGGATATGCCAAGTTCATGAAGGACTTGATCACCAAGAAGAGGTCAGTAAGCTTTGAACCAGAAGATAACCTTCACCACTGCAGCGCTATTTCGTCAAGATCATTAGTGGAAAAGAAGGAAGACCCAGGTGCGTTTACTATCCCCTGCACTGTTGGGAAGCTCAACTTCGGGAAAGCCTTGTGTGATCTGGGTGCTAGCATCAACTTGATGCCGCTAGCCGTCTATAAACAACTGGGTTTGGGAGCTCCTAAACCAACGTCCATAAGAGTGATGATGGCTGACCGTTCAGTAAAGCGACCTGTGGGAATATTGTCTGATGTGCTAGTAAAGATCGGTAAGCTTATATTCCCAGCTGACTTTGTGATCTTGGATTGCGAAGTGGATTTCGAAGTTCCCATAATCTTGGGACGACCATTGTTAGCCACAGCAAGAGCATTGGTCGACATGGAGAGAAATGAGCTGACCTTCCGATTGAACAATGAAGTGGTCAAGTTCGATGTGTCCAAATTGATGAAGCAACCAAGTGACATGAGGGTGGTCGCGGTCATCAATGCTATTGAGGAAGTCCCTGCGGATGTGTATCTTGAGGAGAAGGGTTGTCTGGAAACCCGAGCTGTTATGAGAGTAAGGTCGCGATCGCAAGAGGAGAAGCAGGTAAAGGAAAGCGGTGAAAGATCAAGAAAATGAAAACACCGCAAGAAAATCTACAAAGAAAGAGCGAAGAAGTTATTGCGACTAGCGATAGAGCCCAAAGAGAAAGCTGGAATGCCACACTCCATCGAGTTCTCTTGTTTTGGAGACCCTGGCGGTCTCCAACATCATGTCAGAATCTGAGTCATATCGACTTCATAGGTATTCCTTTATTCTCACAGTTTTTAGTTTTCATATGTATGCATTGGGGACAATGCATGAGTCTAAGTTGAGGGTGTGGGGAAACCTGTGAGTCACCACCGAGGGTTTTTGTTGCCGTGTTTCTTTTCCCTCTAGTGTGCTATCTAGTAGAACCGGCATGTTTAGGTTGTTATTTTTTAAATTTTTAGTATCTATAGCAAGCATGGCGTTTTTCTTGTTTAAAAATGAGGCCCCTTTAAATTTTTCTGGTTTTGTACTTATGTTGAAACGATTGACTGTCTGGATCCTCGAATGTCATTGTGTGATTATGATTAGAATGGGTATGCTTAAGCCGAGCGGTTGTTTGATAGTTGGTAGCGATATAGTTTCTTGGTGCCAAGAGCTTGTGAGATTATTGTTATAAATTCTTACTCTGTGCATGCATCTAGAACTTGCCCGGTCTATTTTGTTAAGTTCGAAGTTTGGTTGCTTAGGAAAGGATCACAGGCCCTTTTGTGTGCAGTCCACTTAACCTAAAAGACCGTCCAAATATAAAATCCCTTTTTGATCCCTGTTTGAGCCATCATTAACCTTGTTCTTTCAATAACCTGTCACCATTCCTGTTTAACTTTGAATCCCTATTTTGGCCCTGGTCCTTCCTTGGACATCGTGCACCTCAACTCAGGCAATCAGCCTAAGTTGAGGGTGGCTACTATAGAGGTAAACCCTGTTTTGGCCCTGGTCCTTCCATGGACATTGTGCACCTCAACGCAGGCAATCAGCCCAAGTTGAGGGTGGCTACTACAGAGGTGAATGATAAGAAAAAGAGGATGAAGAAGATTGGTTGGGAATAGAATGAAAATTCGGGTGTGTGCCTAAGAAAAGAAAAGAAAAATAAAAAGAGATGAAAAAGAGCGAAAAAGTAATAAAAAGAATTGTCAAGATAAAGAGGCCGCACCTGTAGCTAGAGAAAAGGAAATAAATAGGTGAATAAGGATGAACAAAAAGTTATGTGGTAATAAGACATCGGTGGTTCCAAGGAGGGCTTAGTCACTAACCCCTAAATGTATCCCACCTGCACCTGAAGCCTCATTACAAGCCAAAACAAGTCTTGTAGTGATCTTGAGTGGCTTTCTGAAGAACCAAAATAGAATAGTAAGGGCAAGCTTATGGTATCGCATGTGCATTGTTTGAAATCGTTTGCGAGTGTGAGCGCTTACCTAGTCCCAAATCTTGTGTGTGGGATTTCTTTATGGCGAGGGCACCAAGATTTCTGTATTGCCTATTGATTGTTAGGATAGCTGCGCATGTGTATGCATAATATTCTATCATATCGGAATGACATGTTTGGATCCTTGCAAGTTAGTGTTTCATACATTTGTGTGCTACGAGGGAGCTTGATTTAATGAACTAATGAATGACCATGAGTTGCTAAAGACACGAGTTTGTTTGCTTAGTTGAGTCGTCGTATTATTGTTTTTGTGTCATGTTGCTTGAGGACAAGCGAACGTCTTAAGTTGAGGGTGTTGATGTGCCGCCATTTTACGGCACTTTCGACTCCTTTAAAGTAAGAACAATCGTACGTTTTCAAGCAACTGTTGTCGTTTTTGATGTTTTTATGTTGTATTTTCAGGAAATGGAGACAAACATGGAAACAGAAGGAAATACGCGAAAAAGAGCATTCTGGATAATAGTGACGGCCTGAGTGACGGCCCGTCACACATGTGACGGTCCGTAACAGTGACCGTCAAGATGGGCAGTGCCACTGTCTAGTGGTGACGGCCCAGGCGACGGTCCGTCAAGCCAGTGACGGTCCATCAAGCCAGTGACGGTCCGTCAGCCTGGCCGTCACACCTGGGCAGTCGGTTACGCAGAATCCAAGTGTTTTTGGGATTTGTTTCCTAGACTCCTATAAATACCCTATGTTAGGTTTATTTTATTTATGCATTAGTGAAGCTTTTTACATACATTACCCAATAATTTTAGGAGTTTAAAGTCGAGATTTGAGAGAGGAAAACACGCAATACACGTTTTCTTCCTCCTCAATCTTGTTCTTGATTTGTTCTTGAGTTCTTGGTTTCTTGTTCTTGGACTACTTGAAGATTGTTTTCATTATATTGTAAGGATCTTTTCCCTTTATTATGATTATGACTTTCTTCTCTTCTTCTTCAAGCATGATTAACTAAATCTCTCACAACTAGGGTTGTGGGAGCCATGACAAAAG
>QJPP01002894.1:0-115502 GCA_003996215.1 Jaltomata sinuosa | reverse complement strand
GGAATGCACCCAAGATTTATTCCATAATCACTAATCTGTTGCTTGATCCAGAGCAACTGAGAGCAACAGCTACATATTCAGCCTCAGCAATTGATAGTGCAACAGAGTTCTGCTTCTTTGTAGCCCAGGATACAAGACATGAGCCCAAAAAGTGTGCCATACCAGAGGTACTCTTTCTATCCACCAAGTAACCAGTATAGTCAGCATCAACATAGCCAATAAGATCAAAAGAGTCACCAGCAGGATACCACAACACCAGCCCTTTAGTTTCTTTGAGGTACCTTAGGATTCTTTTCACAGCCTTCAGGTGAAACTCCTTGGGGAAAGATTGGAACCTAGCATATAGCCCCACACTGAACACAATGCCAGGCCTGCTTGCAGTGAGGTACAACAAGGATCTTATCATTCCTCTATATTTTGTTTCAGCAACAGCTACTCCAGCATCATCTTTGTCTAACTTTGTAGTGGTAGCAATAGGAGTGTTATTTGTCTTAGCCCCTTCCATCTCAAATTTCTTCAGGAGTTCTTTGACATACTTCTGTTGGTGAATGGAGGTCCCATTCCTAGTTTGATGTATTTGTAGCCCCAAGAAAAATGTCAATTCACCCATTATGCTCATCTCAAACTCACTGCTTATCAAGGATGCAAATTATTTGCTCAGCACATCATCAGTAACTTCAAAGATTATGTCATCCACATATATTTGCACAATGAGGAGACTACTTCCTTGTCTTTTGATAAATAAAGTATTATCTGTTTTCCCTCTCAAATAATCATGTCCCAATAGAAAAGAGGACAGTCTATCATACCATGCTCTTGAGGCTTGCTTTAGTTCATATAAGACTTTGTCCAGTTTATAGACATGATCAGGTAGCTCAAAGCTTTCAAACCTTGGGGGCTGTTTCACATATACTTCCTCCATTAGATATCCATTTAAGAATGCACTTTTCACATCCATCTGAAATAGTTTGAACTCCATATGAGAGGCAAAGGCAATCAACATTCCTATTGCTTCTATCCGCGCTACAGGTGCAAATGTTTCATCATAGTTAATGCCTTCTTCTTGATTGTAGCCTTGTACCACCAGTCTGGCTTTATTTCTAGTTACTATTTCTTGATCATTCAGCTTGTTCCTAAAAACCCATCTTGTCCTAATGATGATTCTGTCAGCAGCTTTGGGAACCATGTGCCATACTTTGCTTCTTTCAAATTGATTTAGCTCTTCTTGCATTGCTATAATCCAATCAGCATCTTGTAGGGCTTCTTTGATATTCTTAGGCTCTATTAGCGATAGGTAGGCTGAGTAAGTGCCGACCTTATTCCTGGTCTGCATGCATGAGTCCATAGGAGAAATAATATTTTCAATCGGGTGTGAGCTCTTGTGTTTCCAGTTTCTTCCAACCATAGGTTGTGAGGGTTTTGGTGCATCTAAGTGATAAGCTGGATCTTCTTCTTAAGTGGTTCCCCCTGAGTCCTTCACCTCTTCTTGTTTTTCAGTAGGGGAATTATTTCTGAGATCCTCTTGATCATGCTCTTCTTCAGATTCATCAACTAGTCTAATCCTGATGTCATCATTACAGGACTTACTTTCACAATATTCTTCATAAAAGATGACATGGATACTTTCTTCCACACAACTTGTTCTTTTGTTGAATACTTTGTAGGCTTTACTTTGTGAGAAGTACTCTAAGAGTATGCCTTCATCACTTTGGCATCAAACTTTCCTAGAGCATCCTTCCCATTGTTGTGAACATAGCATTTACAGCCAAAAGGTCTCAAGTAAGTTAAATTTGGCTTTCTCCCTTTGAGCAGTTCGTAAGGTGTTTTGTCTAGCAATGCCCTGATCATGCACTTGTTTAGTAAGTAGAAAGCTATGTTTACTGCCTCAGCCCAAAAATTCTTTGGGAGGCCACTGGCTATTAGCATAGTCCTGGCCATGTCTTCTAAGGATCTATTCTTCCTTTCAACCACTCTCTTTTGCTGAGGAGTTCTTGGTGTAGAGAAATTATGATCAATTCCATTCTCAGCACAGAAGGTCAGAAAGTTTGAGTTCTCAAACTCAGTGCCATGATCTGACCTTATTCCTGACACATTAGTGCTCAGCTTCTTTTGTACCATCTTGACAATGATTTGGAGAACTTCAAAAGTTTCATCCTTAGAGCTCAAAAAGAGTGTCCAAGTGAATCTAGAGTAGTCATCCACTATCACAAATACATATCTCTTCCCTCCTCTACTGAGAACTCTCATAGGTCCACATAGATCCATGTGTAGTAGTTGAAGAGGTTTTGTAGTACTAACCATCCATTTAGGTTTAAAGAAGGATCTCACATGTTTTACCTTGGCACATGCACCACACATAATGGATTCATCCAGTTAATTCTTTGGCAGACCTAGTACCAGTCTTTTTGACACTAGTTTGTTGATTGTTGAGAAGCTTGCATGTCCCATTATTTTGTGCCATAACAGTGAACTAGTAGATATGACACTCAGACAGGTCAACTCATATTCTAGAGGTTCAATTATGTCAGCCTTGTACACATTCTTGTGTCTTCTTCCCTTCAGCACCAAGCTGCCATTTGTTGTTACCTTTGTCACAGAACAGTCAGCAGTAGTAAATAACACATTATTTCCTTTGTCTCACATTTGAGAGATGCTTAGTAGATTGTGTTTCAGTCTATGGAGATAGTACACGTTTTATATTGCATAGAAGTCAGACCTCCCCACCTTTCCTATGCCAACAATCTCACCAGTCTTTCCATTTCCAAAGGCCACACTTCCTCCTTGAAAGTCTGAAAGAGAGAGAAAATTGTCTTCGCGTACAGTCATATGTCTAGAGCAAGCACTGTCAAGATACCATGGCTTGTTCTTTCCTCTCTTCCCTTCTTTGGTCTCTTCTTGCTCAGTGTCATTGTCAGATTCTGAGCCTGCCATGGGGGCAAGGGTTGATTCTGCTAATTCTTCTTTTTCATAATCCCCCTTAGTGTCACTCATGGCTATTAGTGATAAATTGTGGGGACCCTCATCATCATTGTGGTCTCCCATGGCAGCTAGAGCCTTTTGAATAGCTATGTTATCTTCTTCTGAGGTCATCCTCCTGTGGTATGGAAGTGTGAGGTCCTTGATCTGATATTTGGGCTTTTCTGTGGGAGCCTTTTCATGTTCCATAGTCCACAGAGGGCAGAATCTAATAAAGTGATCAGGGCTTCTACACTTGTGGCACAACTGAGCATTTTTTTCTTCAATTTGTGAGGACCTTTTCTGAAGGTTTTGTCCTTTACTGAACATCCTTTGAAACCTCCTGGTAACCAAGGCTAGATTTTTTTCCTCAAAGTTAGCAACCTCAGTGGTCATTAGAGAGATAGTCTTGTCCTTTTTGGTGGTTCCAATGTCCTTTCCTTGACTCTTTTTCAATTCATAGGTTGTTAAGTTTCCAATGAGTTCATCCATGGCCAAGTTATCTAGGTTTCTTGCTTCAGTGATTGCTTCAACTTTGCTTTCCCAGGATTCAGGCAATACACTAAGGAGCTTTCTAACAACCTTTCCTTAAGGGATGTTCTCTCCTAGTGAGTAGATTTTATTGAGGATAGCAGTGAACCTTGTATGTATATCCTGGATGGTTTCTCCTTCCTTCATCCTAAAAAGTTTATACTGCTTGTTCAGGTTATCAATTTTGGCCTTCTTTACCGCAGTGGTACCTTCATGTGCCGTCTGCAGAGTGTCCCAAATTTCCTTTGCATTTTGACAGGAGGAGATCATGTTATACTCATCAGGTCCAATACCACAGATCAAGATCTTTTTAGCTTTAGCATTGTTTTGAATGGCTATTTTGTCAGCAACATTCCATTCTTTTTTGTCCTTGGGAACAAGTTCCTTTCCTTCCTCAGCTGCCTTCATAAGGATAGTGGGGCCATCCAGAACAATACTCCATAAGTCAACACTTTCTCCTATAAGATGGTCCATCATTCTATTTTTCCACCAACCATAGTACTTACCATTGAACAGTGGTAGTCTTGTTTGAGAAGAGCCTTCCTGAGCAGTTGGAGGGGCAGTCATTGGATCCTTTTCAGGTGTTAACCCTTGATGAAAAAACCTGCTCTGATACCAATTGAAGAAAGTTGGTGCCCACTAATTATCTCAGGAACCAGGTCCTTAGCACAATTTCACTTAAAACAGTAAGTAAAATAACACACAACTTTTTTACGTGGAAAACTCCCTAACTCCAGGAGAAAAAAACCACGAACTCACCTTTACTCACAACTTCAAGTTTTATGATTACAACTCAATAATCAAAGGAACCAACTCTAGTACCTAAACTCAAACAATAAACTCTTATTGTTTCAAACTCTCTCTCTCTCTATCTCTCAAGAAGCCAAATCCACTTCTTGTTACAAGCCTCACAACACACACTCTATGTCCTATCAATCACGCAGGATTGAACTAAGAACAACTCTCTCTTTGTGTCTTCTTTTGAATAGCTTGCTTGAGATCTCTATTATTTGAGAATACTCTTTCTCAGCTTTGTGCAATAGGTGATTGATTTCGTCTTAGCTCCAATGCTTTTATAGAAGTCTCAAGCTCTTCTCTCTTTGAAAGGAAAAGACAATCTTTTCCTTGTAGGAGTTGGTCGCCGCCTGGGAAGTCCTCTCCTTGTTGGACTTGGACGCGCCTTCTTTTTTTTCTTTGCACATTTTGATCTCTCCTTCTTTGACATGGATACTATCTTTTATAGTTAGTTTCCAGAAATATCTTTTTATCAAAAATAGGTTTTGCCTCATTACCAAAACTTGTTTGACAAAGTTTTTTTTTATCTAAACACTCTGAAAATATTTAAAAATTATTTTAGCTTAAAAACACTTAAAATAAATCAATCCAAATGGACTCTAACAACCACTTTATATGTCAATTTGACAGATAGAGTTGTTTTATATGTCAAGGGCTTACTTAACTTCAAAAACAATATAAAAAATTATTAATCATGTGAGAATTTACCAATAAATATCAGATGGACTTCAAGAATTATTTATTTCTTACATAAATAAATCCAACAAAAATATGAAGAAACTGAAATAAACAATGCATGTTTACTACATCTTGTTCCAATTTCCAATTTCCAATTTCCAAGTAGTAAGAGTTATGACTTATGAGAATGGAGAAACTGCTTTCCCTTGTAGTACTCAACTAAATTCTATAAATTAGACGAATCATAGGATTTGAAATACATAATTCGTTCGTCTTAATTAATTTATGTGATACATTTATTTTTATACTAGATACAACCGCTCGTGCATAAACAGGCCCAATATATATATATATATATATATATATATATATATATATATATATATATTACTTTTTATGTTTCAATTTATGTGACATAGATAAAATTTGGAGAGTCAATCAAATTTTTTGTATGGTTTTTAAATATTTTAAGTTGTTAATTATTGTGATTTATAGTACTTTTAAAATAATTTTCAGATAGTATATGTTACTCTCTCTGTCTCAATTTAGGTGACACTGATAAAATTTGGAGAGTCAACCAAAATTTTCATATAGCTTTTAGAAATAAGTAGTTAATTGTTATGATTTATAATACTTTTTACGTAATTTTCAAATAATATATGTTACTTCCTCTGCTCCAATTTATGTGGCACTGATGAAATTTGAAAAACCTAATTTCTTATATAGTTTTTAGATATTTTAAATTGTCAATTATTGTGATTTATAGTACTTTCAACGTAATTTTTAAATAGTATATGATACTCTCTCTACTCCAATTTATGTGACATTGATAGAATTTGGAGAGTCAACTAAATTTTTATGTCTTTTAAATATTTTAAGTGGTTAATTATTGTGATTTATAACACTTTTTACGTTATTTTTAAATAATATATGTTACTTTTTTTGTTCTAATTTATGTGTCACTGATAAAATTTCGAAAGATAATTAAATTTTTTATATGTCTTTTAAATATTTTACATTATTAATTATTGTAATTTATTTTTTATGTAATTTTTAAATATATAGTAAATTTAAAAATAAGACAAATAAATTAAAATGAAGAAATAAACTAATAGCATATATAAGGACAGTATGATCATGTGGCTTGGAAGCTGAAAGCACAACGGAGAGCTACTTCCAAGCCACTTCTATATATTAGAAATAATTTTTAAATATATAATAAATTAAAAAATAAAATAAATAAATTAAAATAAAAATATAAACTAATAGCATATATAAAAACAGTATGGTCATGTGACTTGAAAACTGACAGTACAACGGAGAGCTGCTTCCAAGCCACTTCTATATATTAGAAAAAAGTATATGTCAAATAAAATATTACTTTTTATAAAAAATAATTTTACTTTATAATCAACATATTTAAAATTTACTTTAAGTCACACATTTTAAAAAAAATCGAAAGGGTTAAAGTAAATGGAGATAGCAGAATCTCCATTCCCCAAGACCCAAGTGTTATAGGCTCAGTTTTTTAGGGTTTTGAGTGGCTCAATGCATTCCAGTAAAAAGGGCATAAAAGCCACTTTTGCAGTTTTTTCTAGCAGCTACTAATATGTAGGTCACGGATAACAATGTCTTAGGGTATGTAAAATAAGAAACCATATGTAGGTGTAAAAGAACCAAAAAAAGAAAGAAAAATAACAACTGTAACATTATGTGCTGGCTAAATTCACTACTATATCAGTTAAATAAAGTATTTTGTTTATTTTTATTTGTTCGAATTAACATATATTTTAAAAAATAATAAAAAATAAAAATAATTTATAATATTACTTTTTAAATATAATAAATTTAATACTTTGAAAAATAAATAAAATTTAATAATAAAAAAAATAAAATGACTACGAAATAATAAATTATTCATTAATTTTTTAAATTAGACAGGTATTATTAAATATTTATTTATAATACTGAATAAGTAAAGATGGATAGGCTCATACTTCCGACTAATTTGGTCATTTAATTTTACACAACTGTGTCGCATTATTACCATTACCTTATGCTTCAATTAGGGGACAGGATTAATAAATGGTTTAAATCCTCATACTTTATAGTTTGAGTAAAGTACGGTCTTACTTAAATTTTACATATAATCTGTTAGAGAAAGGAAAAATAATTCTCTTCAAAACGGTTAGAACAATTTTGACTAAAAACTGAAATAAAAAGTATACATAATTGACGCAAAACGGATAAAATATTGTTCAAGCACTCGGTGAGTGAGAAAATTTAAAGAACAATAAAATTTGCCAGTTAAAATTTTCGAATATGTCATAAAAGCATGTCACCTACTAATAAAATAAAATTCATGACATCCAAAAACCTAACACTTAAGAAGAGTCCAAACCCCTAACTCCAGTCATATATGGCTAATTAAACAACAGCTAAACACTTAAAACGTGGAGGTTATATACTGTTGAATGCAAGGAAACACCAATATATTATTTTATTTTTGTGTTATAGTATAAATTTATAATACAACAGGATTTTAATTATATACATTGAGGATGTAATAGGCTTTTCACATCAATATAATATAACATGTTATAGCAAGTTATTTATTTATTCTAGATATTATTATTATATTAAATAGAGCTACTTACCATTAACTTTAATTTTAAATGATATGATTGTGTAATATGTTTTTACACCACCATGTACATAAACTTAAACTCATTAACACATGAAAATAAATTCTGTATTTACTCTAATTATTAATATTTTAAATAAAATTATCTGCAATTATCATTTAAATAACATGATTATGTAATATTCTTACATCACCAATCACCATGTGAATAACTAAAAATAAATTAAAATTGCGTATTTATCTTAGAAAAATAAAATTTCAAAAATCCAACATTCAAAACGCCATGCATTTTCTCATAACATGCCAAACAAAAAGAATTCAAAAATTCAAGTTGTGTTGGCAGCTGCTCAACTAGCCATTAAATACCAAATTAATAGAGAAGTGTCAGATAAAAAATTTGGAAAGATGGAAAATAATGAAGGGAGTAAAACAACAGTGTATGAAATAAAACTGATATTTGAGTTTGAGGCAAGTGGGACAAATTAAAGGGCACTTACATCAAAGGGAAAGAAAAAGAGTTGAAAAATGTCGACAAAAACCGAAAAATGCGCCAAGAACATGATTAACAGAGGAAGAATGAGGAGAAAAATTGCCACAAAAAAGAAGCAAAGTATTATTTTATATGATGGCTGGTTCATGTATCCAAAAAAAAAACATCACATCACAAACAAAGGTCTAATCGAAAAAGTATAAAAACTTCGAACGTTTATGTTAAAGATAAGAACAAAATAATACTAAAAAAAAAAATAGGCACAAACAGCAGTAAAGTAAAGAATTAATTATATTCACAAAAAAAAACTAGAGAATCACAGAAGGTTGGTGACTGTATTATTGTCGTAGTACAAAAATTGATGCATGCGAACTTGTATCGCCTAAAGTACAAGGCAGAAACACAATTTACAAACTATAGTTATTCATTTGATACAACAAATTAAACAATCTTATATATACTAATCCCAACATCACCGATACGTTCTATTCAATAAGTACTATTTTTATACGCTACCAAACAATATATGTTTTGTTACACATACTACAGTGTAATACAGTAGTTAAATCATGTATATCGATGTCATATTCCATGTTGTGTATAAAGATCAAACAAAGCATTTTAATTATAGCGTTAAGATATCTCAGCCTCAATCTACTAGAATTAAATGAAGAAAGAAGTTGAAATACTATACATAGACCCTGTAAAAAATGTACTATTTCATTTCAGGTCCCTAAAAATAACATATGCAATCAATCATTCATAATAAACTAGACTAATAACCTGAAAAATATTTAAAAATAAAATTATATCATCAGCATATGAAATCAATATTGTAAAGCCAAGTAATGCTATCTAAGAAAAAAAAAAAAGAGGTACGTAATAAGTATATAGAGTTCAGACCAAGAGCTCACAATAGTCCTCAGCTTTGAAAGTTGAAATAAGTTGAAAAACAAGCCAGAGGGGCAAGGTCAGAGGGTAATCAAAGCACAATTCATGGATTCCAAAATTTTCCATAAAAAGGAAAATTACTTAGTTCTTGCAAATGAAGATTCTATTTTCTGTTCAAAGCTTTACTTGAAATACCACATATAAAACTCAAAAAAGTTAAATGTATGAAAATAATAAAAGATTATATCAATGTCATGATTTTATAATTTGATGAAGAAATTAAAAATGATTAATTAAGTTACAATTGACTAATCATGATTTCCTCAATTCTTTTTCCAAAGAGGAATATAATACAATTAATAACAATCAATTTATTGGGTTACCATAGTTTGATCCTCCAAGTAATCCTCCACCAGTAGAAGCAGCATAAAGATCAGAAGGTTCATTGCCATTGCCATTACCACCACCCAAATGCAAATCAGATAAATTTGGAAAATTATTATCTTTGCCTTCATCAAGCCCTTGATCATAGAGGAAACCTTTGAAAACATGGCCTCCAATTCTCACAACAGCTTGGTATGCATATTCATCCTCTCCCTCATCTACTGAAGTTACTCTTACACACTTGAATACAGCTGGTGCCCTCACTTGTCCTGGCAATGAGGCTTTAAAACTTGCATCTACAATAAATTAAAAAAAACAGTACTATATATTTACATGAAAAAAAAGTCAAGAAAATGAAACTTTGGGGTTTTATAGATTATTAATTGTTGGAGGTAGGGGAGTAATCAAAAACATCATAGTTGAATAATTATCATCTCAAGAAATACTACCAAATATGTTTGTAACTTTTATTAGTTAGTGACGATATAATAAAATATTTACACTATCAAGTAAGCTATAAAAGTAAATACTTCAAATTATGTTTGACATGGTAACATGAAAAATTAGACTAATTACCTATATAGCATATCAACTTAGCGTGATAGCATACAAATTCTTTTACATTATTAACTAATATATACATAAACTTAAATCCAAAAGTAAAACAAGCTACCTGTTATAACATGTCTAATTACAATCCTAATGTAAAAATAAAATAAAATAAAGTGCATATAAGTTAAATTGAAGTCCTGCCAAAATTGCTTGAAGTTCAAGATTGTTGGGTATGAGAGGATGAAGAAGATCATATGTTATAAATACTACTGCAGCAGTACTAAAAATTTCTTGATAGTTTAGGTTGCTAGCTGTGGGGCTAGGCCTAGGGGTGAAGATCATACATGACACCATTTACTAAGAGATGACCTTCCACACGTAAACAATAATGTGTATAACTAATATTTTTTAAAATCTTGAAAATGATACAAAGTAACAATAATTAGGGACATTAAGTAACACATTAAAACCACCACATGACTTCCAAACACAAACCTCTTACAAGATGGAATGATCATGACAATACTAAGCATTCTTGAGAATTTTAACATCTTGATGAATAGAACTAGTAATTAAGTAACAACATTTGTTGGATTAGGAGGGAAAAGTTCATGTGAAAATACGTACCTTGATGACTAGAGCTAGTGTCAAAACTTCTTGGAGGAGTATTATTAGAAGTAGAAGTATGTGAAGCAGTTGTAGTGGTCTGAGAATTGACAAGTCTGGGTTTCTTAGCACTTGAAGTAGACTGAGAAGAAGATCCAGCAGCTACATTAACGTTTGATGTTGTTGCACCCCCCATTAGTTGTCTCTCACGCCTTCTAGTAGCTGGTACCCAAGTGCTCTTTACATGTGTGGTACAATCATAACCTCTACTCTTACAACAAGTTCTACATCTCCTGTGTGTACAATCTTTCTTTGCTTGGTTTCCACAATCTTGACAAGTTGTTGAACTTGTTGATGAAACTGAGCCACCAATGTTGCCACTACCACCACCAAGAATGTTACTAGTACTATTTTTAGTATAATTAGTAGAATTTTGTGGTTGCTGGTTTGAAAAGAACTGAAACCCACCATCATCATTTCCTCCTCTATTTCTACTAACCAAATCTTGATCATCAAAGCTAACCATGTTTGTTAAAGGAGTGGCTGTGAGGAGTGGGATGACACCAACGCCGACGCCAAGAGATGTGTTTGTGGCAGATGTATTAGAGAGATTGGAATTACCATTTATGGACTGATGATGATGAGGGTCAAAATTGATGGTATTTTCTTGGTGATGGTGGTGGTGGAAGGATGCTGGATGTACAACAAACATACTCATTTCTGGTTGGAGGCCATAGTTAATCTGCATCTGTCGAGACGAAGATGCAGACCACATACCACTATGGCCTCCACCACTACCACCACCGCCGGTGGTGGTTCCATTTCCACCACCACCACCGATGGTGGTGCCAGCGTTGAAACCTAAAGAGAGGTCCCCAATAGCAGCAGCTGATGAATTTGAAGAATTAGCTACCCAGTCTGCAAAAGCCCCAGAATCTGAAGCCTGCAGCAGTCTCCTAGCAGTAGCCACAGCTGCAGACTTTAACAGATTTCCTCCACTAAATGGTAAAAAGTTGCAATCTTTTTTTATCCTTTACCAACAAGAGGAAGAACAAGAAGAGGAAACAATGGAAGGAGTAAATCTTGAAGAAATTGTGACTTTCTCAGTGCTCTTCTGTCTGTCTGTTTAATGAGAAAAAATAAATAAAGAAGAAGTGGGGTCTTGTCTGAAATTCTTTTTCAGAAGAAGATCTATAGAAAAATTGTGACTTTAGGTCTATTGCTCTAATTACTGACTGGTGAAACAGTTGGCAGAACAGCTACTGAGGCTTCTTTCTTTCTTCTTCTTCTTGCTGCTCCTGCTTCTGAGCTTCCTACTGATACTATACTAATACTTCTTCTACAGTCTGCCACATTTACTTTATTTTTCTTGTGAAAAAAAAGGTTTTTCTTTTACTTGAAGGAGAGGGACTTGTAAGCTAAAAATAAGCTAAAAGGCAGCTTCAATAACGACCTTTCCTTAGTCGGGGACTTACTTCTTCTTGTTCACTTCTTGCACTATGCTAAAAAAAATTCTTGTGTAATTTTCCTCTTTCTAGTTGTTATATAGCAACAGAACTTTCTCTCTCGTTATCATCAGACAGTTTCTTTTTTTTGCCCTTCACTTGCTCTGAGCTTCATTTTTATCCCTCTCTGATTTTCCCCAGGATTCTTCCTCTTATAAAAACTAATATGTAGGAAAAACTGATATTATTGGAGAGAGAGAGAGAGAATTACTTTGGAAGAAAAGAAGGTGGGTGAGGAGCTTGTTGGGGGGGGGGGGGGGGGGGGGGGGGGGGAGGGAGGGGGGTTGAAAGGAGTGGAGAGGGAGCATTCTGTATTGTAGTAATTGCATCATTATCCCAAGGGTCTAAAAAGTCACATGACTAGCTTTCTTTTCTTTCCCGCACCCTTGGCACTACCCTAAGTTGAATGCATGTTACCACCCTTAACCTACAATTTGGAGCACATGTAACTATATTGAATTCATCCAATATATACAGTGGGTATGATATCTTTGTAGATCAAGCACGTAAAAATAATGACCGATAATGAGATTTAAGTATAAAACATTTATATTTTATTTTTATTTATTTAATTGTATCTTTAACATCCTCATTTAGAATTTATAATGGTTAGATTATGTACACTTGTTAATTTCCAACCTCAAAATCAGCCAAAAGAATATCTACCATAATAATCATAAGGTATCTTTGGTTCAATTCTTGCTTGTTGCAATGAGACAAATTAAGGGGAAGATGTGGAGGAACTAGGAAGCATTGGAAGAAAAAAATTAGATGGTAGGGCATGTGGAGTATAGAAAAGGGAAGGGTTCTTGGGGCTTTTTTCAACCATGTATAGAATCTTTCTTCTATCTTTTCTCAACTTTTATCTCTATGTTTTATTCACTTCATATCCTTTTGCTTGTTATTACTTCCTAAAGTCTAAAGAAACCCTTGAAATAATCCAAAGAACACTTTCGACAAAAAAGAGAGAAGAATCAGACCACTCTTTCACTTTTTTCTTACCCCTTTTCTGGTGTCATTTCTAATGGAAAATTAATTAATTTAATTATAATTTGTCTATAACTTTTTATTTTAAAAACTACTGAAATTGAAGGCGAATTAGCCGTTTGTATATAATTTGGTTGATTTTTTTAAAAGAAAAATATTGTATTTAAAGTTAGTTCAAAAAGTTATTTAGGAATTAAAATTGTTTTTGGACATAAAAATTAAATTAAATTTTTATGAGTGAAAATTTGAAAAAAAAACACCTTTTGAAACTCCTAAACATATTTTTCCAAATTTGTCATGTTTTAAAATAATGGGTCAGTTTAATACGAAAATACATATTTGAAATAATTTTTAAATATTCTAAATCTTATTCATGGCCAATCTGATATATGCATATTATTGAGCTTAAACTTTCATTAAGCAATATATCGGATCCTCAATTATTTTGTGATTATAAAAAAAGATAATCTATAAGTGATCAAAATGTAAGGAAATCTTAGTAGCTCAGTTGGTTCATTATCTGAACTTTTACTTTATCAATGAAGATTTGATTCTCCACCTTGTAATTCTCTCTCCCATTTTTCCCTTGCCATACCCCCAACTTTTTTTAAAAGAATTATGAGGAAAAATAAGTTTTATAAAGACTGAAGGATAAGTCGAGTATAGAAGCCATTCATGTTCTTTTTGGTAAATTATTGGGCTTTCCGTTGCAACACCCCGTAATTTTGTAACGTTTAAAATAATGAGTTTACGATTGACGAGCTGATTTATCGCGTTTCACGTCAACCGTCGATGAGATATCGAGAGAATAGTTTTAAGTGAGTAATTATACCAAGAAATATGTGTATTAAGTCAGCTGAAATTTTTAAACTAAAGTTAGAGGCCAAGGGAGCTTTGAAACAAAAAATCTAGTTGAGGGGTTTATTACAGGAAAATTATTATGTAATCTTGTTGAGGGGCTAACTTCGGACGAGCATATCTCCCAATTTATAAAGGGTTAAAGGGTCTATTCTACATCAAATTAAAGGTCTTTGAGTCTAGTTTTCAGAACAACAAATCATTCGTCAATCCGACATTGGAGTAAAAAGTTATGACTGTTTTACCACAAACTGTTTGGGCAGAATTGGGTTATGAACCAGGTCGGGTCAAAATTATTATAAAGTTGTATTTTGACATTCTTTCATTCTAAAATAGAATTTTGGGGGTTCTTAAGAGCATTTAGGGGAGGCAACTAGGGTTTGGGAGTTCTAAGGTAAGATTTCACCTTATTCTTATTGATTTAACTATTTTCAAGTTCAGATATCATTGGTAACATCGAGAACATGTTGTAGTTGAGTTAGTAGCGGTGTAGGGTCCTTCTAATGACTTGTTTATCTTAGGATTTCAAAGTTTTTTGTCGAGGTAATCTTCCTACTACGATCCTCCTTCGTAATTTCACGTTTTAGGGACATTTTTATAGATTCAAGCCACGGAGCAGTGTTTTGGATGTCGTGACTTTGGAAAGCCTCTTTGTGTCATTCAGTTGGGTTATTAATATTGTTTATTGATGGTGTTAAGGTGTTGGAGGAACTGAAGGGGTTGATGCACTTTTTTTTGGAGTTGCATATGACGGTTGTCGAATTGAACAACGTAAAGTATACCTTGTTATATTTCCTTGGGAGCTCGCCGCTCTTGTGAGATATTGATAGCTTTTTGTTGTTGTTATTAGCTGTTGGTTTGGTAGAGATTGTGATGTCATTTATTGAGTCAAAGTGAGCTGGTCATAATGATGATCTTAACGCCTTATCGATTAGCTATGGCTCCTTCTTGCAACCTTGTTGATTCTCATATTTATTGCATTACGATCAGTTGGTCGAGATTCATAGTGACACCTTTGAGGATTTAGTTGAAAGGTATGTTAAGGCTTCTTTTTCGCTTTACAACATGACTCTGAAGGTCCAAGATTGTTATGGATTATATATCATCATTATTCGACTTGTAGCCTTATACTATTGAGTTAGCTACCACAACATGATATAATGTCTATCAGCAGCACTCTATTCTTTACTTAGCGGCCTAGAAAAATATGTTATAATTTTATTGAGGTCGCCAGTGATTACTTGTTATTGATGTGATATTTTTATCATCTGGCTACTGCCTGTGAGCTTGTTTTGGCCTCAACAGACACTAACACTATAGGATTTCAGAGCCTACAGGGCCGGGCAAACGTAGACTATGGTTGAGGAAGCTACACTGAGCCCCTAGGCCAAGAAGACCATGCCTACGGGATTGGCAGACTATATCTATGGGGTGGGAGTTATATTGTATCACAGAGCCTAAGAGCTATAGGGATTCATGGCGCCTACAAATTTAGATAGTTCAGTTCAGACGATCACTAGGGCCAGTAAGGGTATTTAGCGACTGGTTGTTCTTGCTAGGGCTTATGGTGATTGTGTGTTGTTTGTACCTGCTGAGCTTATGGGGGCTAGGTCAGGTTATTGCTTTCTACGTTTTTATATATTGTCTTATTGCAGGAAGGTAAAGCGTTGTACTTGTGTTTTACTCCTGCCCATTTCGTTCAATCCTTATACTTCAGTTTCAACTTTTAGTTTGCCTTACATACTCGGTAGCTTATTTTGTACAAATATCCCATTGTCTGGGGGTGTTGCATTCATGCCTGCATGTCCTGAGCAATAACCAGACAAACCTGTCGGGTATCACAACCTAGTTTTTAGCAGATTGGTTGACTCTTTCCTTTCCAAGGGTAGCTAGAGGTTTATCTATTTTGCTATTTATAGATTTTGGGTAGGTAGGGGCCCTGTCCCGCCAAGTATTATATCCTTAAAGGCTTGTAAACTACTGTGTTGGGTTGTATAGCTACGCTGATGATCATTTTGTCCTTGTATGTTGATTAGTTGTAGCCTGTTGGGCCTTGTTGTTATTGTTTATAATGATAGTTTAATGGTCTATTGGCCTAGCTTATATTGTATATACCTATTTTCAGTTTCTATATAGAGATCAAGGTGGCCTCAATAGCCCGCATAATGTTTATGCTTTCCTAGATATCATGGTGGCCTCGACGACCCAAACTGGACTTGCATGCTACATGTTTATTACCTTATATGAATTATTGAGAGTAATTGTTTTCTTTGTAGAGCTATTGACAGGGAACTCATCGACCGTGGGCTTATTTTAAAGATGAGATACTTCTTTGTTTTCTTGATTGCGTTTGGCTGTTATGCGCTATTGAAAAATGGCTCAGTAGGGTTGGATCAGGCCTAATTTTTGGCATCAAGTTCTAGTTGCGCCCTCGAGTTTAGGGAGTGAAAAATTTGATATCAGAGCAACATCATATCCTACTGAATCTGCAAGTCGTTAGAGTCTTACTTATAAATGTGTTGTGCTCTATATTCTATACTTAGGAAGCTACAAACATTGTTCAGAAAAGTTACCCTTCTTCTTCTCAAATCGTGCTATAGAGATGACTTATAAAGGTTGTGTTCTTTAGCTTACGATTGTTATTAACCTTGTATGGAGAAATTTTATGACTCTTCAGACAACAACTGGCCGAAAGCCAGATGCACTCGCAGGCGAGGGAACCACCTGCTGGGGCAATTCAGATGGAGGAAGTAAGGGAGACATCTTCACATTCCTCCCTATCTTTAGCTTTATATCAGGAGGCCCAGGAGCTAAAGGACCTCTAGCTTCTCCTATCCCTACAAATCAGGAGTTCAGGAGTGTAATTTGTGTGCTAGCTCAGTTAGCAACCACTCAACGCCAGATACAGCCAGACCTTTTGCAGGCCTTGAAGTTCGAGGATTTGAGAGTTCCTTCCCTTTAGTCCTCCCTAGTATACATGGACAAACCATAGAGAGGACCCTTATCACTTTATTGACAAACTGTGTAGGATTTTTAGGGTTATGCATGTTTTAGCTACAGAGGCTATTGAGTTAGCAACATTCAGTCTCAGAGATATAGCAGTACTATGGTATGAGGGTTGGGAGAAGTATCGAGGGGCCAATATATCACCAGACACTTGGGATCGCTTCATAGAGGCCTTTCACATCACTATCTTTCTCGAGAGATCCGGGATGCCAGAGTCGATCGCTTCCTTAAACTTTTCCAAGGCAACATGAGTGTCAGGGACTACAAGCTGAGATATGATTCCCTCGCTAGGTACACACTAATGATTGTAGATACGATGCGGGCCAGGATACAAATATTTATAGCAGGGCTGCCTCCAAAGTATATTAAGACTTGTACACAACAACACCACTTGAGGATATGGATATCTCTCGTAAACAAACATTTACTTAGAATCTAGAAAAGCTCAAACATCAGCAATTTAGGGCAGACAAGCTGAGAGAAGGCAACAAAGGCGGTCCAGACATTACCAGATGTCCAACCAATATCAATTACCTATATAGAATTATACCAGCAGAATTAAAGGAGCAACTGAAAGATTTATTAGATAAAGGCTTCATCAGGCCTAGTGAATCATTATGGGGTCCTCTAGTGTCATCTATATGGAAGAAATATGGCTCATTTCAAATGTGTATAAACTACTAACAGTTAAATAAGGTGACTACAAAGAACAAATATCTGTTGTCGAGGATTAATGGCTTATTTGTCCAGCTACAGGGTGCCAATGTTTCTCAATGATGATTTATATTCAAGGTTCCATCAAGTACGACTTTGGGAGAGTGATATTCTGAATACAACCTTCAGGACCAGATATGGTCATTTTGAGTTTCTTGTGATGTATTTCGGGTTAACCAATGACCTAACAGTATTTATGGGCCTGTTGAATAGCATATTCAGGACATTCATAGACTTGTTCATGACTGTATTTGTTGATGATATTCAGGTATATTCACAATTAATGGATGAGCATAAAAACCATCTCCAAGTAGTGCTTCAGGTACTCATACATCAGAGACTGTATGTTAACCTCTCAAAGTTTGAGTTTTGTTTGCATTCTGTGGACTTCTTGGAGCATATTGTATCAAATGTTGGTATTCAGGTTGATTTACAGAAGATTGAGGCGTGAAGACTTAGCCAAGACCCACGACTCCAATAGAAGTTCATAACTTTTAGGGTTTAGCAAGGTATTATAGAAGGTTCATGAAAGGATTCTCTTCACTTTCAATACCCTTGAAGAAGCTAACCGAGAAAGTAGCTAAGTTTTAATAGACCACAGTCTGCGTGCAGAGTTTCTAGGAGCTGAAAGACAAATTGACTTTAGCACTAGTTCTGACCTTACTAGAGGGTCCAGAGGCCTACGTGGTGTATTGTGACACTTCAGACATCGAGCTGGGTTATATTCTGATGCAACATGGTAAGGTGATCGATTATGCTTTTAGACAGTTGAAGAAACATAAGAAGAACTACTCGACCCACATTTTAGAGTTGGTTGTTGTTATTCATGACCTAAAGATTTGGAGGCATTACTTGTATGTCATTCATGTTGATATTTACATAGATTATAAAAGCCTTTAGTATATATTTAGACAGAAATATTTAAACCTACATAGCACCGATGGGTTGAATTGCTGAAAGACTATGATATGGATATATTATATCACCAAGGAAAGGCCAATATAGTAGAAAACTCCCTCAGTCGTAAGTCTATGGGTAGTCTATCATATTAGGGAGATGCGAAGTGGAAGATGGTCCGAGAGCTCTATCAGCTAGCTAGTTTGGGGGTTAGATTGTTAGACTCTGATGATGGGGTCACGATTCAGGACATAACTATATCATCTATACATGGGGAGGTAAATACATGACAACACGAGGATCCCAAATTAGAGGCTAGGCTCAACAACAAGAGTCATTATCCTTTGATATAATAAAAGATGGAGTCCTTAGATACAAAGTTTGGTTGTGCATTCTGGATGTTACATGGATTCGATAGTTGATTATGGTATAGGAACACCATTTTTTCTACTCTATTCACCCAAGATCCACGAAGATATGTCACGATATTAAGGAGATTTATTGGTGACATAAGGAAATAGTCTAGTCTATAGTGTAGTGCCCTAATTGTTAGCAGGTAACGGTAGAGCACTAGAATCCTACAAGACTAACTTAAGAGATACATCTTTTGTTGAGGAAGTGGGAGGCGATAAATATGGATTTTGTCACAAGTCTACCTCATTCGCGGTGGATGTTCAATTCTATTTGGGTGATTGTCGATAGACTGATGAAATCAGCTCATTTCTTGCGAGTCAGTGCCACATTCTCAATGAAAGATTATGTTGGGCTATACATTAGAGAGATAGTCAGACTACTTGGTGTCCCATTATCGATTATTTGGGACAGAGGGCACAATTTACACCACATTTCTAAAGATCTTTCTAGAAGGGTCTAAGGATGTAGGTTAATCTTAGCATAACTTTTTATCCTCATACAGACAACCAAGATAAACATATAATCCAGATGCTCGAGGATATGTTATGGACGTTTGTACTAGATTTCAAGAGGAACTGTGATGATCATTTATAGCTTATTGAGTTTGCTTATAATAATAACTACCATTTCAACATCAGTATGGCAACATACGAGACTTTATATGGGTAAAGATATTGACCCCTTCGTTATTGGTTCGAGGTTGGAGAGTTAGGGTTGCTTGGACCTAACTTAGTACAACATGTCATAGAAAAGCTTAAGCTGATCAAGGAGCAGCTACTGACATCTCAGAGTTGCCAAAAATCATATTCATATGTTAGATGACAGGACTTAGAGTTTCATGTTGATGATTGGGTTTTTCTGAAAGTTTCACTGAGAAAGGGCATTATGCGATTTGGTAGGAAGGGCAAGCTTATACCTTGATATATTGGGACTTATTGTGTTGTTTGACGAATTGATAGAGTTGCTTACCAGCTAGAGTTTCTCTAGAGTTAGAGATAGTGCACCCAATTTTTTAGGGTTCTATGTTACAAAAGTGTATGGAGATCCAGTACATTTAGTACTGATAATACATGTTCATATTTCTGAGGACTATCTTAGAAGACTCCCATGTTGCCATAGTAGACTGCCATATTAAAAGATTGTGAAATAAGGATATAACTTCAGTGAAAGTTCAACAGCTTGTTGGTGTCATGACCCAACGGGCCATGATTGACACCCATACTAACCCTTCGGTGGGAGAACCAAACAACCCCAAACCCAACTCTAACTTAACCAATTTAAGGTAAGATAGACAAACATTCCATTTAAGCCATAATGAATCAAGGTTTATATAAATAATAAAAGAATGTGCGGAAAATAGTCAACAAAATATATCCCCAGAAACTGAAAGTCATTGTCTAGAACTCTAAACCAACATAGTCTAAGAATCCAATAATCACTAAAAGCAGTAAGATAAGAGTGTTTCATTATTTGGAAAAAGGACAACAACTCGTGGATGATCCATGGCAGCCTGAGAAGTAGTACTCACCCTTGTATCTACAGTCGGTCTCTCTACTCTAGCTGAGGTCGCGTCTCAGCCTCAGAAATACAGTCTGCACTCAACAAAAGCATAAGGTAGTATTAGTATTACACACTATATACTGATAGGTTTCATAGGTCGACCCAACAATATAACATGAAAGCAGCAAAACATATAACAAGTAATATGACTCTAACCCTTAGTGAATAAGCAACCACCATATAGTCTTTCAAGTCAATTAAACAGTAACCAATTCAAGTTTACAATTCGTAGAATAGCACCATAAGAGAGAAAAAAGAGTAATCACACTTAACAACTATATCACGTATCGCTATGTTCATCAATATCTACTCATATCGCATGTATCTCTAGTCTCATCTCAGTTCTCATCCAACTCATCATAGTAAGTAATGCAATAATATAAAACAAGGTAAAAAGTATACACACATGCTATGAGTCTTATTTCTGCCCACTAGCCATGATCTGCAGGGGATCCTAGGTGTCTATGTACCATACCTGTGTGGTATCCGCTCCATATAAAATGTATCAACAACAGTGTCTATATAACTAGGTTCTCAGACCCATATTCTTATGATGGTACTCAGTGCCTAAGACACTATTCATACTTAGCCATTTCAGCTCTATTATCACTTTCTGTTTATTTAGCCTATTCATACAAGCACAACAGGGAGAGCATATGTAATACAACCACGTCCACATATTAATCACAAGTTTTACAATTTCACTACAATCATGCAATAAGGTGAGTCTTAACTCCAATTCAAATCATAACCTACCTCGAGAGAAGATATAACAACCGCAAGCTAGTTCACCATTGTCTTGTCCTTTTTTAACTCTCCAGAATGCACAAGGTCTGTGAATAATAATAATATAAGAGTAATTAGCTAATTACCCTTCATTTAGGCTTTGGAAATCAAACCTAATCAGTTTACCCATTAAACGAGATTACTAGCATTCTCCAAGGGTTAATTAATTACTAATTAGACCCGTTACATTGAAGATATTTAGCAAAAGGCTCCCAAATGTTGACCAGTTTTAGAATATCTCTCATAATATTCACCTCCATGGTCAAATAGCACAATTCTGATAACTTTTTCCAGTTGCTTTTCAACCTCAGTCAAAAAATATTTAAACATCAAAAGAATCAAATTTCTCGTTAACTATATAAAGATAAAAATAACGAGAATAGTCATCACTGAAAGTAATGAAGTATTTGTTGTCACACAGTGTAGTAGAATATGATCGACTGATATCAATATGAATAATCTCTAAATGACATTGACTCTAAGTTGCACCCTTTTTCCTAGGATTAGGCAACTTACCACGAACACAATCAATACATAACCTAGCACATCATGACTAAGGGGCGCAAGAATATCGATTTTCACCAATCTATGAAAGCGTTCCCGAGAAATATGACTCAATTATTTATGTCAAAGTGTTCGAGACTTCTCTTTAATAAAATTCCACTTAGAGTTTTCGGTCTCAACATGAACGGAGATTTAAAAGTCAGAAGCAATTTATATAATCATCAACTAAAGGAAAAATATCAACATATATGGAGTAATAGAATACTTCAGCTTTATTACAATCAAAATTTATAACATAAACAACCTTGATCAACATCTGAATAGAAATGATGTTTTATCAAAATTTAAAATATAAAACACGTTATTTTAAATGTCATAACCCAAAACTAAAGAGTTGTGATGGCACCTACCCAACTCAATCGTGATAGGTAAGCCAAGCCAAACAATACAATAAATACAACATTAAGGGGAAAATAATGTAAGCAATGAATATAAAGTTTCAACCAAGATAAGTAAATCCAAATAAAATATAATCTATCTCAAAAACTCGAAAGTCATAAGTATATGAACGACTCTAATATGGTGTTCAAAATACGAAAATCCAAACTGTATAAGAAGTTAGAAGAGACAAAAGTAAATGATAGAGGAAGTCGAGAAAGTCTCTGAGAACAGGAGCTCACCAAAGCTTCAAATCTGCAAAATCCGCACGAATCAAGGGCCGCACCGAACACTCATGCTAGGATCTGCATCAAAAGAATGTAAAAAAGTAGGAGTGAGTACGGTTCACTTGTACTCAGTAGGCATCATAGGTCGACCGAGCTTAAATAGTTACTATATCGAATAAAGAATACTAAAATAATCCTGCACGCAGAAAAGTCCCAGCAATTCAATATCATTAACAACACGAAGAATCATAAATAAAATAATAATTCAAATGATAATGCAATGTAATGATATGGTATGAGATGCAATGGATATGCCTACTTATATACACCTTTCGAGCATATATCGCTCCAGATAGGACCCATAGAGAACTCACGAGATCCATATACCGCGTCCAGAATCTTACCCCGAACAGAATCAATGAAAGTAACATAAGTCTCTGTCCAGAATCTTACCTCAGACTAAATTAATAAAAAGGTGATTCATTTTCTTTTAAAAATCACTATTTCTATTAGTACTGCTCAATGATCCATGATATGAATGAATAGATGAATATGCATGCACATGAGACAAAACAATTCAATTACATGGATATGATTAGAATCTCTATATTGCAATAAGTTCATAAACACTGGCTACGAGCCTAAATCTCAAATCAGGAATCTAAGTCCCGTATCACCCATACAATATAAGTCTCAATTTGGCATCACAACAATAATTCCTCCTTCAGTACTCAAGTCCACAATTTCACTCAACTCATAGCATGCTTTATTCGGTAAGTTCCTACACAAGCAAAGTCTAAAAGAAGTGAAGTCATAACCTACCTCGAAGCCGAACAGTAAAAGTCTATGCAATCACACTTGAGCCTTTCCTTTATGAGTCATCTTAAAACGCAACCACTCTATCAAAAATAACTTTTATGCATTAACACAAATTCAACGATACACATATTGCTAAGGTTCTAAACCGGATCTAAAAAGTCAACCCAAAAGTCAACCCCAAGCCCACAAGAGCAAAACTGGAATTTTATTTGAAAATCACATTACCCATAACTTAAGAAGTTCAAATATAAAATTTCATTAAAAATGGAGTTAAAATCGACCTTGAAACCATCAAAATATCATTCTTTAACTTTACCGAGAAAACCCCAAATTGCTAAGTTCAAACGGGATTTAAAACGAGAAAATTCAGAAAATCTATGCCAAAATCAGTTTTTCCATATCATAAGGACCCTAAATATGAAATTTTATCAAAACTCGAGTCCGAATTGGAAAAATCTCAATTTTTCTCCAACAAACCCATAGATAAAAAAAATTAAAACTCACAGAAGAAATCATTGAATAATACCAATAGAAGGATTAGATTCTTACCCTCTTGTTAAACCGAGAAGAAAGCCATGAAAATCACTTAATTTGGAGCTCTAGTACTCCAGTTATGCTCAAAATACCAAATAACACAGTCTGTGAATTAAAAATACCGTGCAAAAAATATGCACCAGTTTTTTATATGCACTAGAAAATATATCAGCAACTTAATTTTCCACTAAAAAGATCATAACTCCCTCATACGATAGCGTAATACCCCGACTCTTTTGCCAATAGCTCCTAAATAATGATACAAACCTACTCGTTAAATCAAAATTTTATTTCACACTCGTTTGCTCAGTCAGATATTATTTTTACTTGTTAAGGAATTATTTCATGCTCCGCACTATAAACCCGACCTCGACTTATCAAAATGACACCAAACTTTCCAGATTAGTCCTATAATTTATGCTCAAAATTTTAGAAGTCTCAAATTATTTTTTCGATCTTTAAAACTAAAAACACACCATTTAGTTGACAGATTTTGCTTAAACAAGGCCAAAGCACCCAAAATATTTAGAAATTCACCTGAAAATCATTTGAAATCATCAAATTTGTCAACGGAGATCATTTCCATGAATGTTGACCCAAGTCAACTATAGACCAAAACTTTTAACTTTCCAATCAACTATGCAAAACACATTCGAACGCATCGTGACCCGAACCAATAGTGCAAACCACTTATAAAACATATTCTGGACTTGACCAAATCATCAAAATACCCAAACGAGGTCATCTTAACAGAATATTGACCGAAGTCAACTCTTAGCTTAAAAATTTCCAAATTTCTAAATAACGACTCAAAACTCATTCAAAAGCCTCGGTAATGGAACCAAACCTTCAACTAGACCAAATATCACCCCGCGGACCAGGTGGATTCCTCAAAACTCGAAAATAACCTTTCTAACCTCGAACGTTGACTTTGGTCAACTCTCTTAAGCTTCCAACTTCAAAAACTCAAAAACTCTTCCAAAACGCATCCCAATATCTCAGGACTTGAACAAACAGTGCTACTAGCCCTAAAATGACATTCCGAAGCTAACAGAACTAACGAAATTCTTATATGATGCTCCATACTTCAAATATTAACCAAAGTCAATAATATTAACTTTAAAGCCTTCTAAAATGAAAAAGTCTCTTAAAAACCAACCACACACCTCGGGGACTGTGTCACCTACTCTCGCAGAACACAAATACCAAAATATAACTATGGGGAGCAGTAAAACAGTCAAAATGTAAGAAAATCTAAAAATTACTAGAAGGGTTGTTACATTATCCACCATTAAAACACACCTTCGTCCTCGAACATAAGAGTGAGGAAGGTACCTGAACTACCAAAAAACTAAGGATATCTACTCCGCATGTCCGACTCCATCTCCTAAGTAGCCTCCTCAATCGGATATTGATGTTGTAACCTTGGATCTCAACTTTCTAGTCTGCCTATCCAAGATACCTATAGGCTACTCCTTGAAAGTCAGATTCTAATCCAAATCCACCGAATCCTAACTAGCTACATGAGAAACATCAAAAGTTACTTCTTCAACATTGAAACATGAAAAATAGGGTGAAAACCTGAAACACTCAGAGTCAAGGTTAACTTATAAGCTACCTCCCCCAATGTACCGAAGAATCTCTAAAGGGCCAATAAACCTCAGACTAAGCTTTCCCTTCTTCCCAATCCTTATCACACCCTTCATGAAGGATACTTTCAACAAAACTCGCTCACCAACCATGAAGTCAAGGTCACGAACCCTCCTATCTGCATACCTCTTTTGCCTATTCTGTGCCAGTAATAGCTGGTCCTGAATCAACTTTACCCTATCCAAAGAATCCCACAACAAGTCCATACTCCAAGGCCTAACCTCAAAGGAATCAAACCAACCCACTGAATATCTATACTTCCTCCCATACAAAGACTCAAATGATGCCATCTGAATGGTGGGATGATAGCTGTTCTTGTAGGAAAACTCCACCAAAGGCAAGAATTGATCCCATTGACCACTGAAATCAATCACACAAGCCTGAAGCATATCCTCTAAAACCTGAATAGTCCATTCCGACTGACCATTTGTTTAGGGGTGAAAGGCTATGTGCATCTCTAACTTCGTACCCAACTCGCACTACATAAAACTCCAAAAGTGAGATGTGAACTGAGTACCCCTATCTAAAATAATGGAAATGGGTTCACCATGCAACCGAACTATCTCTCGAATGTAGATCTTTTCCAACTTCTCCTCATTGTAGGTCACCTTTACCAAAAAAATAGGCTGATTTGGTCAATCTATCCATAATCACCTAAATAGAGTCAAACTTCCCTAAGGTCTGAGGCAACCCAACCGCGAAGTCCATAGTGATACACTCCCATTTCCACTTAAGTATAAGCATCCTCTGAGTCATGTCACTCGTGCTCATATTTTACTTGCTGACAATTCAAACATTTAACCACAAACTCCACAATGACCCTTTTCATCCTACACCACCAAGGCCAACCCTTGAAGTATCATAATACACGGTGAAACTATCACCTTCCAAAGTTAAGGTCAAGATAAGTGCTGAAGTCAACAAAGCATTGAGCTTTTGAAAGCTCTCTTCAAACTTATCGGAGCACTAAAAAACAACATTATTCTGGGTTAACTTGGTCAAAGGAGTTGCAATAGAAAAGAAGCCCTGCACAAACCATCTGTAGTAACCAACCAACCCAATAAAACTCCTAATCTCAGTAGGTGAAGTAGGCCTAGTCCAATCTCGAACTGCCTCAATCTTGGCCAGATCAACCATAATACTATCTATAGACACAACATGGCCTAAAAATGCCACAGAATTAAGTAAAAACTCACACTTCGAGAACTTAGCATACAACTTCTCATCCCTCAATCTCTAGAGTACAATTCTCAAATGCTTCACATGAGCCTCCTTGTTCTTGGAATACACCAAGATGTCATCAATGAACACAATCACAAAAAAATCAAGATACAGTCAAAACACCCCATTCATCAACTCCATAAATGATGTCGGGGAGTTAGTCAAACCAAAAGACATCACCAAAAACTTATAATGGCCATACCAGGTTCTAAAAGCTCTCTTAGGGATATTCGAAGCTCTAATCCTCAACTAGTGGTACCAATACCTCAAGTCAATCTTCGAAAATATCGAAGCACCCTGAAGTTGATCAAATAAGTCATCAATGTGCGGAAGAGGATACTTATTCTTGATGGTTACTTTTTTCAACTGCCAATAATCAATACACATATACATAGAACCATTCTTTTTATTCACAAACAATACTGGGGCACCACAAAGAGAAACACTAGGCCTTATGAAACCTTTACCCAACAAGTCCTGAAGTTGAACCTTTAATTCCTTTAATTCTTCCAGATCTATCCTATAAGGAGGGATAGAAATAGACCTGGTGCCTGGCTCCAAATCAATAGAAAATCAATGTCCTTATCCAGAGGAACACCTGGAAGGTCCGTAGGGAAAACATCTGGAAGCTCTCTCACCACCCTCACCGAATCTAAAGAAGGTGAGTCAGTACTAGAATCACACATATATGCTAAATAATAAAGACACTCCTTCTCAACCATCCGCTTAGCCCGAAGAAAAGAAATAACACTCTTAGGATACAAACCTTGAGTGCGCTTCCACTCTAACCTTGCCATACCGGACATCACTAAGGTAACAGTCTTAGCTCGATAATCCACGAGAGCATGTTCTAGAAAGAGCCAATTCATACCCAAAATAACATCAAAATAAACCATATCAAGGATAATCAATTCTACCCAGGTATCATACCCTAAAAGAGTCACAACACAGGATCAGTACACGCGATCCACCATAAAAGAATCACCTAGGGGGTAAAGACGCAAATAGGAATAGCAAAGGACTCACACATCATGTCAAAACCTTAAGCAAAATATCTGGATACATAAGAATAAGTAGAACCAGGGTCAAATAATATGGTAGCGGGTCGATAGCAAACTGGGATGATACCTGTAATAACTATATCAAAGGCCTCTGCCTCAGGTCTACTTGAGAATGCATAAAACTGACCACATCTGACTCTGGACTGAGCAACTCCTTGACCACCACTATGAGCCTCTAGGCTCTACCCCTAGTGTCTCGAGAACTACCTCTACTGCTCTGTGTACCTCCTTTAGCCAGTGATGCCGGCGCTTAATAAGTCTGCATCTGAGAACCCTGCCTGGGATGACCCTACCTGCGCCTAGGATAATCTCAAGCATAGTGACCGAAATACCCATAATTAAAACATCCTCTACTCAAAAATAACTTATGGAATGATCTAGATAAACTAGAATAACCACTGTTGCCTGATGACCCCAAATGATGCCCCTACCCATCTGGCCTTAACTCTGTCCGCCTGGAATACCAGAACCTAAATAACCACTGTCATGACCCTGCATTGATGCCTGAACTAGTCTACCCTGCTGATAACACTGACCTCTACCAGAGAAGTCCCTACCTTGAGATAAAGATCCAACAAAATCACCCTGTTTGCAAAACCTCTTACCACTACTCTCTTGGGCCCCATGATGAATATCCTTAATCCTCCTGTATCAACTATCTACATAAAAGGGCCCCCAGTAGTTAACAACTGTGTTGTATCCAGCTGTAGAGAGGTAGTCAACCCCTTCACAAACTTCCTAATCCGCTCTGTCTCTGTCAAAATACTCATCAAGGCATGCCTAGATAGGGCATAAAAATAAGTCTCATAAATGGACGTAAAATCCTGCTCTAATGCATCAAACTCATCTCTCAACCTCTCTCTTAGACTATAAGGTACATACTTCTCAAGGAATGTCTTAGAAAACTGAGTCCAAGTCAAAAGAGGTGAACCTGCTGGCCTACAACCAAGATAAGACCTCCACAACTGCTTTGCTGCCCCAACCAACTGATAGGTAGTGTAATCCACGCCATGAGATTCAACCAACCCAAGGTTATGCAACCTTACCTAAAAAATGACCAAAAACTCATATGCATCCTCCCAAAGTGCCCTTGTGAATTTGGGAGGACCCAATCTCACGAATCTATCGAGCATCTTTTGTTCCTCAACTATCATCATTGGCTTAGCCATAACCAATAGAGCAATAAGTTTGACTGGTAACGCATCAATGCAAGGAGCCACAACATTAGGCTATGCTCTAAGAGTCTGAAAACCATGAAGTGGCACTCTCTCGGGAGGCTGAACTCCATCTCTAGTTTGTTATCCATCAGGAGTGATAGGTAAAGCTTCTGTCTGAGACATACCCTCCAAAATATTTAATAGTCGAATTATGGTATCCTGTAGCATGAGAGTAGTAATAAAACCCTAAGTAACTTGGGCTGGCCCTACATTCTCGGGCTGATAGGCTGCATCGTCAAACCCAACCTCTGGCTCAAAAAATGCTTATCTAGTATGCCTCCTAGCTGGAGCTACCCTACAAGCTCTAATTATGCCTCTGCCATGGTCGCGACCCCTGCCTCCACCCCTAGATGGGGCCTCAAGAGTAGATTCCAACTCATCAACCTCAGTAGCACCAGGTCGCATCCTCACCATATCTGAAAGAGTGAAACACAAGATTTAGAAATCAAGGAGTGAACCAGTCACACGGTAAGGAGTCAAGGATTAGAATTCTCCTAAGAATGTCCTATATCCTCCAAAAGATAGATATGGACGTCAACATACTGATCCGCGAGACTCTACTAGACACTTGCTCTTGTACTCATGAGACTGGTGAATCTAGCACTCTGATACCAAATTTTCATGATCCAAAACTAAAGGGTTGTGATAACACCTATCCCACCTAATCGTGGTAGGTAAGCTAAGCTAAACAACACAATAAATATAATAAGGAAAACAAACAATGTAAACAATGAATATAAAGTCTCAACTACGATAAATAGATCCAAACAAAATATAATCTATCCCTGAAACTCAGAATTCATAAGTACATGAGCGACTCTAAAATGGTGTCTAAAATATCAAAATCCAAACTATCTAAGAAGTGAGAAAAGACAGAAGTAAATGATAGAGGAAGCCGGGAAAGTATCTGAGAATGGGAGCTCACCAAAGCTTCAAATCTAAAAAATCTGCACGAGTCAAGGGTCGTGCTAAATGCTCGTGCTAGGATCTGCATTAAAAGGATATAGAAAAGTAAAAGTAAGTACGGTTCACCTGTACTTAGTAGGCATCATAGGTCGACCGAGCTTAAGTAGTTACTATATCAAATAAAGAATACTAAAATAATCTTGAACGCAAAAAAGTCCCAGCAATTCAATATCAATAATAACACAAAGAATCCGAAATAAAATAGCAATCCAAATGATAATGTAATGTAATGATATGGTATGAGATGTAATGGCCATGCCTACTTATATACACCTTTCGAGTATATATCACTCTAGATAGGACCCATGGGGGACTCGTGAGGTCCATATACTCCATCTAAAATCTTTCCTCAGATAGAATCAATAAAAGTAACACAAGTCTCTGTCCGAAATCTTACCTCAGACTAAATCAATAAAAGGTGATTCATTTTCTTCTAAAAGTCAGTATTTTCATCAGTACCACTTAATGATCCATGATATGAATGAATGGATGAATATGAATGCACATGAGGCAAAACAAGTCAATTACATGGATATGATCAAAATCTATATATCACAATAAATTCATAAACACTGGCTACGAGCCTAAATCTCAAACCAGGGATCTAATTCCCGTATCACCCATACAATATAAGTATCAATTTGGCATCACAATAATAATTCAACTCTTTCAGTACTCAATTCTATTATTTCATCCAACCCATAACATAACTTATTCGATAAGTTCCTACCCAAGCAAAGTCTAAAGGAAGTTAAGTCATAACCTACCTCGAAGCCGAACAACAAAACTCTATGCGATTTCACTTGAGCCTTTCCTTTATGAATCACCTTAGAACGCAATCACTCTATCAAAAATAAGTTCTATACATAAACACGAGTCCAACGATATCCATATTGCTAAGGTTCTAAACTGGGTCAAAAAAGTCAACCCCAAACCCACAAGGGTAAAAGTGGAATTTTATTTAAAAATTACATTACCCATAACTTAAGGAGTTCAAATATGAAATTTCATTGAAAATGGAGTTAAAATGGACCTTGAAACCATCAAAATATCATTCTTTAACTTTACCGGGAAAACCCCAAATTGCTAAGTTCAAATGCGATTTAAAATGAGGAAATTCGAAAAATTTATGCCAAAATCAGTTTTTCCATATCATAAGGACCCTAAATATAAATTTTCATCAAAAAATGAGTCCGGATTAGAAAAATCCCAATTTTTCTCTAACAAACCCACAGATAAAAAATGAAAACTCACAGAAGAAATCATTGAATAATACCAAGAGAGGATTAGATTCTTACCCTCTTGTTAAGAAAGTCACAAAATAACTTAATTTGGAGCTCTAGAACTCCAATTATGTTCAAAATACCAAATAACACAGTCTGAGATTTAAAAATGATGTGCAGAAAATCTGTACCATATTTTTATATGCACCAGAAAGTATATCAGCAACTTAATTTTTCACTAAAAAGGTCGTAACTACCTCATACGATAGCAAATTGCCCTAATTATTTTTTCAATAGCTCCTATATAATGACACAGACCTACTCGGCAATCAAAACTTCATCTCACACTCATTTGCCCAGTCATATAATATTTTTGCTCGTTAGAGAATTATTTCATGCTCCACGCTAAAAATCCAACCTCGACTTATCAAAATAACACTAAACTTTCCAGATTAGTCTTATAATTCATGCTCAAAATGTTAAAATTCTCAAAATAATTTTTTGATCTTTAGAACTTAAAATGGACCATTTAATTGACAGATTTTGCTTCAACAAGGCCAAAGTACCCAAAAGGTTTAGAAATTCACTCGAAACTCATTCGAAATCTCTAGAACACAAACAAAATATGCTACTAGCTTAAAAATAATATTTCAGACTCACTAGAATAATTAGATTTTCTAACGGAGGTTATTATCCACGAATATTGATCTAAGTCAACTCTAGGCCAAAACTTTCAACTTTCCAATCAACTACACAAAATGCATCCGAACGATTCGAGACCCGAACTAATAGTGCAAACCACTTATAAAACATATTCTGGACTTGATGGAATCATCAAAACACCCACACGAGGTTATATTAACTTTAAAACCTTCCAAAATAAAACTCTCTGAAAAACCAACCAACACCTCGGGTACCGTGTCACCCACTCTCGCAGATCAAAAATACCAAAATACAACTATGGGGAGGGGCAAAATAGTCAAAATACAAAAAATTCAAAAATTAGTATAAGAGTTGTTACATTAAACAAGCTAAATTTTTTTTATCTAGCTCCAAATAAAATGTCCCAAAAGCCACAATATCAAGACAAATGTCTTCACCAACTCTAATTTTCCTTTAAACTTGAGTTCCTTTGATCTCTTACTCCCTGTAAGATAGTGACGATATGAATAGTAGCACCACTATCTAATTACCAAAAATCTTTTGATGCATTTGTATACAATAAATTTTTATTAAATATAATTTCATAGGAAATTTAGATTTATATTTAATTTAAAATATATTAGTTCAAATAAATATTGTAGATTAATATAATTGGATCAATAGTTAAGTCCAATAAATATGGATTTAATTAAAGTTTAATTTTTGTTGGGCTACAAATGATAAACCCAGGTTGCTAAGCCCAAGATGCCACCTTATCCTAGAGGCCCAGTTAGGGAACTACGTGTCAAATAACGTGGCACGCCAAGTCAAATGAGAAGCCAATAAAGTCATGCCATATGTCAAAATAATGCAGTATGCCTAGTGAAATCAAAGGCCAATGAAAATACGTCAAGCGTACAAGTGATATTTTCCGACCAATTAAATATCTCTCTGTCACTCAAATCTGATTGATCGGAGGAAGCCTGTGTTCACCATAACTCCTCCATCCTACAACTATAAATAGGGGTCATCCATAATTTAGAAAAGACACCAGAATTCTAACAAAAAGCCAAAGAGAGCTCGTGGATCAAACGCCGCAGATTTCTGTACAAGCTACAAATTCAAGCATTCAAGCACCCAAGTTCATATATTCAAGATCAAGACTACTAGATTCAAGATCAAGCTCAAAAGCCCTTGAATTCAAGTACAAGTCAAGATCAAATCCATCAAATTCACAAGTCAATATCAATTCCACCAAATTCAAGATCAAGCTGAACGACCCTTGAACTTATATACTTGAAAAGACGAATCTGAGAATTAATAGAGATTGTAACACTCATATATTCAAATCAAATACTATGATTGTTGCAATATTTCTGGTCCTGATTATTATTTTCTATGACTCAAATCTTATTGTCTACCAATTCAGCCACACCCAGTGGGACAATCTCTACCTCTCATCTCAACTTTTCAATCGTCAAAGTTCAAGAACATCAAAATAACTTCCAGGAAGATAGACTCCAAATCAACTTCCTCCAAGGCTGCTGACTCCAAGTTCTCTGCTGAAGTGGAAAGCATCCTCGGCATTACCTTTGGAAGTTATGGACCGGTTACGAGGAGCAAGGCAAGCATGTTGGGATAACAAACATTCCAAGTATCATCCTTATCAACTCTAGTTCTGGATCTTCATCTTCAAAAGGAGGAAGATCATCCACCAATGCGTTAAAAAGGGGAAGCAACATTGCTGAAAGGATTAAGAAGACTCTCGATCTACTTGATCTCTCCTTGTCCAAGAACTCTGCCACGAAGAGAGATAATGATTCAAGCAATGGGTCCTCTCCACTCACACCATGTGATATGAGCCCATTGAGGATCAACTTATGCGATAATCCATGCTACTTTCCGACATTACTAATAATCATGTAAGCAATGGTGACTGATACTTCATCGACGGAGGAGAAACTTTCAAGCTCGACAAAGTGATTAAATGATTGACCAAGCATGTGCACAATCAGGAGTCTCGAATCGACAAGTTGATGGATAAGATGGATGGAATGATGGATGCAGAATCTAGACATGCAGTGGGAAAGGCTCCTGAAGTTCAAGAGATTGAATCTCTTGCGAAATAAGCACCACCAACAAAGAAAATTCCAGTTTCTTCTGAAGGGATGATCCCACTTGACCGGCTGAAGGAGTTCATTGAAAGGACCCTTAAGGACAACTATGAAGTTTTTACCAAGTCTTCGCTTATGTATGACTAGACGTACACTGCAAGAATTGACAACTTCAAGATGCTTCCCGGTTATCAGCCTCCCAAATTTCACCAATTTGAGGGCAAAGAAAACCCAAAGTAACATGTTGCACACTTTGTTGAGACATGTAATAACGCTGGAACCTACAGAGACTATCTGGTCAAGCAGTTCATCTGCTCCTTAAAAGGAATTGCCTTTGATTGGTACATGGATCTCGAGCCTAACTCTATAGATAGTTGGGAGCGAGTAGAGTATGAGTTCCTCAATCACTTCTATAGCACAAGGCATATGGTGAGCATGATGGAACTCACAAATACTCGCCAAAGGAAGAATGAACCAGTTATCAATTTTATCAATAGGTGGAGTAATGCGAGCTTGAACTGCAAAGATAGACTCGACAAAGCATCTGTAATAGAAATGTGCATCCAAGGAATGTACTGAGAGCTTCTCTACATCTTGCACGGAATTACGCCAAATACTTTTAAAGAGGTAGCTAACCATGCTCATGATATGGAGATGAATATGTCATCTGCTAGAAAAGATGTGGTTCTTGTTCATGATCCTCACAAAGGAAAGGGAAAACAAGAACCCCAGAGATGGAGCAAGTTTGTCCCAAAAAGTAACAACAAAGAATCCATGAATATCAACATGTCTCCTGTGAAGTTCACCACAAAGGTGATCAAGAAGAAAAGCGTGAAGATGACTTCTTCTCAAGGACGTCTAAATCAGAAGTTAACTTTGAAGCAGATACAGGAAATGGAATACCCCTTCCTCGATTTTGAGCTTCTTAAATTTTTTGATAAAATTCACAAGCTAAACCTCATTGATCTACCAGAGATGAAGCAGCATGATAAAGCTGGAAGAACTGATGACCCAAATTATTACAATTATCACAGGCTTATGGATCACTCTTTGGAGAAATGTTTCATCTTCAAGGACAAAATCATGCAACTTTCCAATGATAAAAAGATCGTGCTTTATGATGAAAAGGCCAGTTCTCATCAAATCTCTATCATATTTGGCTCGCTCGATCCAATCCCTTTATGCAACTTTGAAGAGTATAATAAGGAACCACTAAAGAAAGACAACTCCCAAATCGATGAAGACGATGATAAAGGTTGGATTCTGGTGACCAAGCGAAGACGCAACAAGATAAAACCATAAAAAGTGTCATCTGAGCAACCAACTAGAAGGAGGATGGTGAGGATACTAAGGAAGCATAAATTAGTTGAGCATCCAAAGAAGGCAAAAGTAGAGGTGCATCACAACCAGAAACCACGACAACTTATGACTTTGGAGGAATTCTTACCGAGTTGGTTCCATATGAAAACTGCTCAAGACAACATCGAGGCGTCATGTTTTAATACTAACAAAGAATTAATAAAAAGTTAAAGTTTATTGATGGTGCCTCCTTCATCTTTCGAAAGGCCTACCAAATTTCCTCTCCAAGAAGTACATGCATATGATACAAAAATCACATTTACAAATGATGATCTTCTGTTAGGCAAAATACTACACAATTGTCCTTTGTATATGGTAGGTCATGTGCTAGAGAAGAGAGTAAATAAAATCTTAATAGATGAGGGATCTGGAGTCAACATTCTGCCTATTCGCACAGTGAAGGAGCTTGGCATCTCGACCGAAGAACTTACTGAAAGTCATTTGATGATCCAGGGATTCAATCAAGGGGGTCAAAGGGCTATAGGTTCTATAAAGTTAGAGATACTCATGGAAGACTTACAATCAAGTGAGTGGATGCATGTAATTGATGCAAAGTCCTCGTACAATACATTGCTTGGCAAGCCTTGGGTACATGAGAACAAGATTGTCGCATCCTCCTACTATCAATGTTTGAAGATCTCGAAGGTGGAATTGAACATAAAATAATTGCTGATGACAAGCCATTCACTGAAGCCGAGTCACACTTTGCCAATGCAAAGTTCTACTTGAAAGGTCACGTTGTGAAGGATGCGAGAATTGATGACATCAAGACAACCAAATGTGATTAGATTGCAATCAAAAGAGCTGATATGGCTGTTAGAAAGGTCAAAGTTGATCATAACGAGTCACATTCCATTCTGAATAAAGGGAAGATCATGTCTTTGAAAAAAAGACAACTCTTGTACTCTGCTATGTTCCGAAGATGAAGAAAGAGGAAGTTCAACCATATGACATCAAAGAAAATGTGCTAGGATGGCTAAATCTTCCTATTAAACTGATCGATACGATAAACTTATCCTCAAAGTTTCTTGAAGAGTTCGTGGCTTAGAATCTACCACAAAATATGACAGTCCCTACGAAGCATACGAGTGAAGGTTTTGACCCAAATACTTACAAGTTGTTTGCAAAGGCTGGATATAATGCCAATGAAATATCAAGATTAGGTAAACTCCTATCAGAAGCTAATGCCAGGAAATCATGTGAAGGTTTAGGGTATTATCAACTACCGCCAGTTTGCATCTCTATAAGAAGGGCAAGTAGCATTTACATTACTGTAAAATATGAGTTTGTCACTTCCAATAAGAGGCCTTCTATCTTTGATAGACTTGGAAAATCAACCCCAAGAAGTCTATGTTTGAGAGGTTAGGTCCATTAAGAAGAATAATAAGCATCGGAGAGACTGTCAATGCTTGATAACGCCTTCTTTGCTTAGAGTCCAAAAGGATTTTCAAAGTTTAATCTCTTATAGAATGAGGCAACAAACGAGACTTGTGGTTTCATGTGAGGAGACACTAAAAGCAAGGGTCCATACTGTGGTTCACACCAAGGAATGTGAGGAAGATAAAGAAAGTATAGGCTCTTCATATCATGTGACTGTCCAGAATGAGCAAGATATTTCATCTCAAAAGAAGGTTAACAAGGAGATGATGGATATCGTTTGGTGTTATCACATGTCTATCAAGGATGGTGATCCTCAAAAAGATGCAGATGCTGGAGAGGCTTCACCAAAACTCAAAGGAGGAGTGAAAACCAAAATTGACCCCTTGAAGGAAGTTAATCTTGGTACCGAAGAAGAACCAAGGCCAACCTACCTAAGCGCTTTTCTCAAAGTTGATGAAGAAACCGCTTATATGGATATACTTAAAGAATATAGAGATGTCTTTGCTTGGAGTTACAAAGAGATGCCTGGATTAGATCCCAAAGTGGCGGTCTATTAATTGGCAGTCAAGAATGGTGCTCATCATGTTAAGCAGGCCCAAAGACATTTCAGACTAGACTTGGTTCCATTAATCAAGAGTGAAGTTAACAAACTCATTAAAGCTGGATTTATTCACGAAGTGAAATACCCCACATAGATGTCAAGTATTGTCCCTGTGCAGAAGAAAAATGGACAAATTTGAGTTTGTGTTGACTTCAAGAATCTCAACCACGCATGCCCTAAGGATGAATTTCCACTCCCTATTCCAGAGTTTATGATAGATGCTACCATAGGTTATGAGGCAATGTATTTCATGGATGGTTCATCCGGTTATAACCAAATTTGTATGGCACCGAAATATGAAAAGCTCACTGTGTTCCATACACCTAAAGGTATTTATTTCCAAAAAGTGATGCCTTTTGGTCTGAAGAATACTGGTGCCACTTATCAAAGGCTATGCAAAATATCTTTGATGACTTGCTCTATAAAAATGTTGAATGTTATGTTGATGATTTGGTGGTGAAGTCTAGAAAGAGGAGCAACCACTTGAAAGACTTGAGAAAGGTGTTTGAGTTGCTGCAGAGATATCAACTCAAGTTGAATCCATTGAAATGTGCCTTTGGTGTTACTTCTGAAAAGTTCCTTGGGTTCATTGTGCGACATCAAGGAATTGAGATTGATCAAGCTAAAGTAGATGCAATTTTGAAGATGCCCGAGCCTCGAAATATCCATGAGTTAAAAAGTCTTCAAGGAAAGCTAGCATACCTGAGAAGGTTCATCTCAAATCTAGCTGGAAGATGTCAACCATTCAGCCATCTCATGAAGAAGGGTGATCCTTTCAAGTGGGACTTAGCTTGTAGTAACGCCTTTGAAAGTATGAAGTCATATTTGATAAAGCCTCCAGTCCTTGTGGATCCTATACCTGGAAAACCATTGATACTCTACATTGCGGCTCAATAAAGGTTAGTTGGAGCATTATTGGCTCAAGAAAATAGTTAAGGAAAAGAGAACTCCCTTTATTATCTGAGCAGAATGATGACACCAAATGAGTTGAAGTATTCGCCAATTGAAAAGGTGTGTTTGGCATTGGTCTTCTCAATCCAAGAGATGAAGCATTACTTTCAAGCTCATGTTGTTCATCTTGTATCTAGAGCAAATCCTATCAAGTTTCTGATGTCGAAACGAGTCCTTAGTGATCGACTTGTAAGGTGGTACCTTTAGTTTCAACAGTTTGAGATCATGTACATTCCTCAAAAAGCTATAAAGGGACAAGCATTAGCAGACTTCTTGGCAGATCACCCGATACCTGATGATTAGGAGCTAACCGATGAACTTTCTGATGAAGATGCAATAGTTATTGAAGTTCAACCTCCATGGAAGATGTACTTTAATGGTGTGACACATCGAGGTAGAGTGGGAGCTGGCGTGGTGTTTATCACTCTGCAAGGAGAGGTTCTCCCATACTCCTTTACTTTGATACAATGTTACTCTAACAATGTTGTTGAATATCAAGCGTTAATACTTAGACTTTAAATGGCCCTCGACATGAAGCAACTACAATTGCAAGTCTTTAGTGACTCTAAGCTGATGATCAATCCACTCTTGGGAAGTTATGAGGTCAAGAAGCCCGAGCTACGCTCATATTATGGTTATGCTCAGAAGTTGATAGGATGTATTAGAGATGTGAGCCTTCAACATGTACCGAGGAAGAAAACCAAAAAGGGGATGCGTTGGCTGCTCTGGCTTTAACTCTAACTCTTTCAGATTAGACACAAGTTACTTTTTGCCAAAAATGGATGGTGCCACCACCAAATGAGGATGAACATGCAGAAAATGAGCTTGAGCATCTCTTTGCTATTTTTGAAGCTATGAAGAAAGATTGGCAACAACCTGTTATTGACTACTTGTGTTATGGGATACTTCCAGAAGATCTAAGGAGAAAGACTGAAATCCATCATCGTATGCCTCACTTCCTTTACTACAAGGACACACTATATAGAAGATCATTTGAGGGAGTTCTTTTGTGATGTTTGGGGGCAGAAGAAGCAGTCCAAGCTTTGCAAGAAGTACATTCAGGATTATGTGGATCACATGAATCTGGACCAAAGCTACACTTCCACATAAAAAGGATGAGATATTACTAGCCAACAATGGTGAAAGATTGCTTGGATTATGCTCGAAGATGCAAGGCTTGGCAGTTTCACGTAAATGTCATACATCAGCCTCCTGAAGTTCTACACCTGACTATCACATCTTGGCCATTTGACGCTTGGGGACTAGATATTGTTGGGCCACTACTAAAGTATTCTGGTGGACACCTGTATATCTTTGCTGCAACAGATTACTTCTAAATATGGGCCAAAGCTGTAGCTCTCAAAGAAGTGAAGAAGGAGAATGTTGCAAACTTCATCTGAGTAAATATCATATACCGTTTTGGTATTCCTTGCTACATAATAATGGACAGTGGAAAACCATTTAATAACAAGTTGACGAACAAGATTTGTGATCTCTTCGGTTTCAAGTAGCATAAATCTTCTATGTATCATACTGCCGCCAATGGTATAGCTGAAGCTATCAATAAGACTCTATGCAACTTGTTTAAGAAGGTCATCTCCAAGTCTAAAAGAGATTGGCACGAGAGAATGGAAGAAGCCTTATGGGCGTATAGGACGACTTATCACACACCGACACAAGTAACCCCATATTCGCTTGCTTTTGGAGTTGAAGCAGTCCTACCACTTGAGCGTAAAATACCTTTTTTAAGACTTGCTATTTAAGAGGGGCTCACTGAAGAAGAAAATGCTCGATTGCATCTTGCAGATTTAGAAGCACTTGATGAGAAAAGGCTGGAGGCTCAACAAAATCTAGAATGTTATAAAGCCCGTCTGTCTCATGCTTTCAATAAAAAGGTTCGCTTGAGGTGTTTCCAAGTTAGAGATCAACTTGCAGTAAGGAGGCCCATAAATCACATCACACAAGTTGGGGGATAAATTCACCTCAAAGTAGGATGGACCGTACGTCATACAAGAAGCATATTCAAATGGCGCTTATAAGCTTGTTGATACAGATGGTGTGAGAATTGGTCCCATTAACGCAAAGTTCTTGAAGAGGTACTATCCTTGAAGTAAAGATGACGCTCCTTAAGGCACGAGCATAAACTGGATGTCATTCCTGACCTGCAAGAGTATAAGCTATGTACGTCTCCCAAAAAAAAGTCCGCTAGGTTGAAACCCTCGCAAGATGTGGCCTAAGAAAAGTTTAGGACAAAAATTGTCCGCTTGGTTGAAAATCTCGCAAGAAGCAGACTAGAAAAAAGTTAGGACATAAAAAATGTGCTAGGTTGAAAATCTCACAGGAGGCGACCTAAGCAAAAGTTAGGACAAAAATTGTCTGCTAGGTTGAAAATCTCGTAAGAGGTGGCCTAGGAAAAAGTTATAACACAAAAAGTCCGCTAGGTTAAAAACTTCGCAAGAGGTGTCCTAGGCAAAATATAGGACACAAAAATAATACTTTTTCAAAACTACGTTATGACTTGATCCTCTTCACCGAGGTATGTAGGCACTTAGAATTTCATTCTGGATTTAGTTGCTTGAATGTCAAAAAAACACATGTTCTCACTTGATCTGCCACATGAAAGTCCGGTCTATAAGCACTATTTTATTGAACTTCAGAGTTTCATCAGATATTGATGGCTCGATAAGGGGCAAACCTCTATGGAATATGAGCTTCTTAGGTGGGATTTGAAGTCCTCAAAGCCGCTAAGTCTGTAGGTTGAAGTCACAAGTAGGCCATGTTTGCAAATTGAAGTTCTCAAATCTAGCAACTCTGCTAGATGAAGTCACAATCTACCAAGTCTTCAAATTGAAGCTCTCAAATCTAGCAACTTTGCAAGATGGAGTTTCAAATCCACCATTTCTACAAGTTGAATCCCTCAAATCCACCAAGTCTGTAGGTTAAAGTCTTCAAATATGTGAAGTCTGCAAATTGAAGCTCTTAAATTCAACAACTCTGCGAGATAAATATTTTAATCACCCAAGTCCTCAGGTTGAAGTCAAAAATCTACCAAGCCTGTGGGGTGAGAGTCTCAAATCTACTAAATCTGTAGGTTAAAGTCGATGATCTACCAAGCCTATGAGGTAAAGTCTCCAAATCTGCTAAGTCTGCAAGTGGAAGTTGAAAATCTCCCAAGATTACCTTTAAATTTACCTTTCTTAGGGTGGGTACGAGTATCCATCCCTGTGCGCCTTAAGATTACCTTTAAATTTACCTTTTTAGGGTGGGGATGAGTATCCATCCCTCTGCGTCTTAATATTACCTTTAAATTTACCTTTATTAGGGAGGGGACGAATAACCATCCCTTTGCACCATAAGAATACCTTTAAATTTACCTTTCTTAGGATGGGAGCGACTATCCATCCCTTTTTGACGTAATAATACCTTTAAATTTACCTTTCCTAGAGCGGGGATGAGTATCCATCCCTTTGCGCCTTAAGATTATCTTTAAATTTACCTTTCTTAGGGAGGGGGTGAGTATCCATCCCTTTGCACTGTAAGAATACCTTTAAATTTACCTTTTTTCAGGCGAGAATGAGTACCATCCCTTTGCACTATGAGATTACCTTCTACATGGACTATTTTTTGAACAAGAATTCCTACAAAAGAAGGAAAGGACAATATAAAGAAATCACAAGTAGAGGAAAGTGTATTATCCATCCAAGGCATAATTTGAGCCAACTTTGAAGAAGTATCCGTACCAATCGGTGAAGCCTTTGACCATGATTTTTACATATATTGTAGCTGTCGGAGTCCTCTTTCTAATAAAATAAGAAGCTTGTGATTTTGGCACTCCTACTTTGAGTTATAAATTTTCTTCCACAGGCGGGTAAAACTGAAGAGATGGATGAGGCATAATTTGAACCGACTTTGAAGCCGAATTTTCAGTCTCAAGGTGTTAGAGGCGGTGTTAAACTCTCGCATTTTAAGCTGATTGTTGCATAGATACGTCATTAAAAGGAGCTAAACTTGAGGCCAAACTTCTCAGTCTCAAGGTGTCGGAGACGATGTTAAATTCTCGCACCTTAAGCTAACCCTTCATGAATGTTATTTATTTCAAGCCTACAAAAGGAGAGGAAAGACAAGACAAAGAAAAGAAAATACAAGAAAAAGAGAGAAACTACCTCGTTGTTGATCCTTGCAAGTTTGGTTCCATGTTTTGTGAATGAATCACAAACTGAAATTGAAACATAATGGGGAAGCACACCCCTATTTATAGAATTACAGAGGCAGTGATTTAGTTGTTCCTTGACCAAGAAGGATTGGCTTAAGACATTCGTGTCCTAGTAAAAGTGAACAAAGTACGTTTGATGTTTATTAGGATGGTAATACACACGTGTCATTGTAAAAAAAAGGAAAAAAGAAGCGGCAGAGTAACTCATTCCAATTTATTAGGTATGTGAGTTATGGGATCCACCATGATTCAACTCATTCCAAAAGCCTCAAAAGTGTGTGGAGTCATATGATGTGAAATACTTGTCATCATTTAGTCCAGAAATAATATTTCTCTGTTCAAAAATTAAAAGTGAAATATTGAACCATGTTAATTTCTTTCAAAGCTACCAATGACATGCAAGAATTATATGCACCAATCATCATCATCATCTCAAATCTCATATCAATTACCAAGTTTATGCCTCAAGCCTAGTCTACGAAAGATTAGATACTCCGACAAGTCTTGAACCAGGGGCAATTTGTATACAACAATTTTTTATTAAATCTAAATCTATAGGAAATTTGGGTTTATATTTAATTTAAAATATATTAGTTCAAATAAATATTGTGGAATAATATAATTGGATCAATAGTTAAGTCCAATAAATACGGATTTAATTAAAGTTCAATTTTTGTTGGTCTACAAATGATAAACCCACGTTGCTAAGCCCAAGATGCCATTTTATCCTAGAGGCCCAGTTGGGGGTACTACGTGTCAAATGACATGGCACACCAAGTCAAATGAGAAATCAAAGGCCAATGAAAATACGTCAAGTGTACAAGTGACATTTTCCGACCAATTAAATATCTCCATGTCACTCAAATCTGATTGGCCGGAGGAAGCCTGTCTTCACCACAACTCCTCCATCCTACAACTATAAATTGGGGTCCTCCATAATTGAAAAAAGACACCAGAATTCTAACAAAAAGCCAGAGAGAGCTCCTGGATCAAACGCCGCAAATTTCTCTACAAGCTACAAATTCAAGCATTCAAGCACCCAAGTTCATATATTCAAGATCATGACCACCAGATTCAAGATCAAGCTCAAAAGCCCTTGAATTCAAGTATAAGTCAAGATCAAATCCATCAAATTCACAAGTCAATATCAATTCTACCAAATTCAAGGTCAAGCTTAATGGACCTTGAACTTACATACTTGAAAAGACGAATCAAAGAATTAATAGAGATTGTAATACTCATATATTTAAATTAAATACTACAATTATTACGATATTTCCAGTACTAACTATTATTTTCTGTGACTCAAATTTTATTGTCTAGAACATCAACTAACTTTTCTTCCAAGCAAACATAAGCAAACTCACCGTGATTAGTCTTTTGCTTTTCTTTGATACTCTTAAACTTGAAGTAATTTACAATCATGTGGCCCTTCTTTTAACAAGAATAGCATATATATATATATAAGTACCTTTGTAATTGTCATTGCCTTTAATTTTTCCACTTGTATCATTGTTGCGATCCAATGCACACGCAAGCGCACATGATCGTACAAGTAATATAGTTCTTGTAAGTCCATATATCGATCCCAGAGAGACTTATCATTTAACTATTCCCTAAATTAAACTAATGCTTATTATCTATTCAAATGGTAAAAACTGATGATATATTTATGGATTTAACTAAATTAAGGATAAAGATAAGCTAACTAATGAATAATTGACCAAATGAAGAGCGAATTCTCACGTAATCAATAAGATGAAATCAATTTAGGGATATGAATTTGCTAGCAATCATGTTGAGTAATCACTTCAACTGATTCTGATTATTTATTCGATTACTAGTTGGGGGTTGATATTTGCGATGTTGAGCATCTTTTCAAATAAACTCTATGCCTTCTTAACTATTCCTAATGCCTATATTCCTATGATCATCGATCGATAATGAAGTGCATGTGATTTTTCTTCCGTATCAACTGGGAAAGAATAACGGGTATATTCCTATCCACGTTAGTGAATCATTCCCCCTTACCTATAGAATTCATACCAAGTCCTACCTTCTCTTATTGTGAATATAAATTCCCCATTCCTAGTACAGTTTATGCCTGTTTGATAGTATTTGAATGGTGCTTGAATGATAGTTATCATTATACGTAAATTCTACTAATAATAGATATAGGTCCCAATGACCTACAAAATCCATCACACACGCCCGAAGCATGTCCTCCAGTACCTGGCTCGTTCGCTCAGACTGCCCATCGATTTGAGAGTGAAAAGCTCTACTAAGGACCAACCTTGTACCCAACTCTTCATGCAACTTTTGCCAAAGTTAGAGGTAAACTAAGTACCCCTATCAGAAATAATAGAAACTTGGACTCCATGTAGCTGAACAACTTTCTTGAGATAAATCTTAGCTAACTTTCCCGTATTGTAAGTCACATGAACTGGAATGTAGTGCGCAAACTTAGTCAGCCTATCCACAATAGCCCATACCAAATCGTACTTCCCCAAAGTCTTAGGAAAGCCAATCACAAAATCCATGGCTATCATTTCCCACTTCTATTCAAGAATGGGCATTCTCTTTAGAGTACCACCAGGCTTCTGGTGCTTATACTTCACTTGTTGATAGTTCTGACACTTAGCAACAAAATTGACTATGTCTCTTTTCATTTGACTCCACCATTAATGTTGCTTTAAATCGCAATATATCTTGGTCACACTAGGATGTATAGAATACTTAGAACAATGAGCCTTTGATAGAATAGTAGATATCAACTCATCAACACACGACATACAAACTTGCCCCTTAATTTAGAGAACACCCTCATCATCAATCATGGTCTCTTTAGCCTCACCCTGCAACACTTTATCACAAATTTTACTCAACTTAGGATCCTTAAATTGTTTGTCCTTAATTTTTTCAAGAAATAAGGACCTTGCCTAAACACATACTAACAATCCACCCCTTTCAGACACTTCAAGTCTTATGTAACACCTCAGAATTTCGAATCAGCCTCTAAACTTAAAAACTCTGCAAAGTTCTGAACTTATAGGAATCACGAGCCAAGTCCACGAGTCGTGAAAGAGACTCGTGAAACCAGTCCTGCAGACCATCCTCAGGTTTGAGAACCATGAGTGAGTTTCACGATTTATGGATGGTTCCATGGGTCATGGAACTAACTCGTGGAACTCAGACTGAGGGTAGTCAGTTCCCCAGTAAACGACGAATGATTTATACAACTCCTAGATGGTTCCATGAGCCATACTGTTAGCTCGTAAAAACTGATCCGCAGCTTGCATTTGAGGCTCAAGAACCACGACTCCAATCCACGAACCGTGTTCTATCTACGGTCCGTGGAAAGGGTCTGTAGAACCTAAAACCAAGATTTTAAGTCTGTTTTTCCCAGCTTTTATCCAGGGGTATTTTTGTAATTACCCACCCTTTTAACTCTTAATTGAGGTTATTTTTGACTCTTTTGGTAGGGTTTTATCCCTAATTAGCCTAAGTTCCTTTCAAAACTCTCATTCCACTTCTAAAAAAGGAAAAGATCTCCTTTCTTCTAATCTCTAAGCTCCAAGCTAAGTATTTTTCTTCAATCCTCTATTCTTCTCATCTAAGAATTAGAAAGCTTCAATTCAGGTATGTGGGTATTTAATAAGTGGATTCTTCCACCCTTATGCCCAAAACCCCAAAACCCCAAAACCCCAAAACCCCAAAACCCCAAAACCCCAATTTTTCAAATTGATTTTTATGAAGTTCTAAGTTAAGGTTCTTACCCAATTCTCATGGGCTTTTCTATTAAGTATTTTCTCATGATTCTTCAATGAATTCTAAGTTCAATTTCATGATTTACATGGGTTTTACAAATAATTATTTATCTCATAATTTGAAGGCTACCCCTAGCCCAATTTTACATGCATGGCTTGATTTAAGGAAAATTTGCATGTATTGATATTACGATCTCAAGTATTTTATGAAATTGCATACCTAATTCTTCAAGTTATGAATTTAGAAAGAGAAGTGAATTATGGATATGCTAAGTTTTAAGACTTATGAATTAAAATTGCATGACATCAGATATGTCCTTATGCTTTTCAAACAGTTTTGGCATCAGATATGTCACAAGTATTATATGAGCTCTATGTATATTTTGGGAGTAGTATTTAGCACCAAGTGATGAGGGTTCTAGATAACCCAAGTCAAAAACTACATTGCCAGTGTAGGTTAAGAGTGTCCTCGCCAGTTGAGAGTGCCTCTTCTAGCCTGATGGGCTTATGAAAGTGATTCCACGCTATGACATATATGGTGCCTCATGCCTTGGCAAGGTTCTAGGCTGCTTTGCCAACTAGGGTTATATAGTTGGATTTCATGTAGCTCACATGGTCTATTATCAGTTATGAGAAACTTCCGTATGAATATTTTCAAGTTTAAGCCTTATGATATCCTAGTTTGAAGTTTTAACTTTTGTTTCATTCTTTATTCTTAAATAACGATATTCATTTGTGATTCTTTTATTTAAGCATGAAATCAGTTTTAACTACGTTTTAAGTTATTTTTACCATGTTTATGCATATCTCACATATTTGATACATCCTATAGTACTGACGCATATTCTTGTGCTGCATCCTCTTGATGATGCTGATTCAGGTTTCTATCCTCAGAAACATGGCTAGAGACCGCAGGCCATTTAACGAGTGTTGGTGAGTTCTCATTTTCTAAAGACTAGGTTAAGTCTAGCTTTGTTATCGTCCTTCAGTATTTAGAGTTAGCTTGGGTCTTGTCTCAGAAACTTTTTATGTCTTATCTAGAGGCTATTCAGATATAGACAGTTATTCGAGTCTCTCTTTCAAATTTTGTTCTTTTTGACATTATCATTTATGGATTTGGTTGCCTAGATTTCTATTTATGCTTCCGCTATGTTTTCTTATGTTATCTGAGTTATGCTATGACCAAGGGTTAACTTAGGGTACTTGTGGTCCCAGGTCCTATGTTACGTCTTGGGGGTAGCCTGAGGACATGAATAACTTGATATCAGAGCCAAGTTTTAGAGCCTTAGGGTGTCTAAAAGCCGCATCGAGTAGAGTTTCTTTCATGTGTGTGAAGCACGCCATACTTATGAGGGGGAAGCTACGAGGTGTCTTAGGAAAAACTTCACTTCTTTCATGATCATTATCATGCGATAGAGTTTCATTCTATTACTCCTCTAATCCAATCTTTATGCATTTTAGATTATTCCTTCTCGCTATGCCATGCCTCGCCAGGCCAATGCCCAAAATGCTAATCCTCTAGTTCAAGACCCCGAGGTCATAAATGCGGAGTTCAGGAATACCATTCATATGTTAGCTCAGACTATGGTCATTCAAGCCAATCAGTAGGCTCCTATCCTTGTCCACCCCCAAGGTGGAGCAATTACGGCCCAATTTTGAGACTTTATTCGCATGAAACCACCTGAGTTTTGGGGTTTAAAAGTTGGTGAGGATCCATAAAATTTCATGGATGAGGTGAAGAAGATTTTTGATGTGATGCAGGTTGTTGGTATTGATATTGGTTAGCTAGCTTCCTATCAGCTCAAGGATATGGCTCACATTTGGTATACTTAGTGGAAGGATGCTAGCACTAGGGATGTGGTCCCTATGACTTGGGAGTGCTTCGAGAGGGCTTTTCTTAATCATTTCTTCCCTAGGGAGTTGAGGGAGGATAAGGCCAAAGAGTTCATGAATTTGAGGCAAGGATCTATGTCAATTCAGGAGTACGGGTTGAAGTTCACCCAGCTTTTAGGTATGCTCCTTTTATGGTGGCTGATCTGAGGGATCAAATGAGCAAGTTCATTTATGGGGTGTCAAATTTGGTGAACAAGGAGTGCAAGTATTCTATGCTTTTGGGTGACATGGATATTTCTAGGCTTATGACTCATTCTCACCAGATTGAAGGAGATAAGTTAAAGGAAATCGCAATGGATAAAGAGAGGGTCAGATCAGAAAGTTTGGGTTTTAGCCATCAGAGGTTCAGAGGTCACTGTTTTTCATTTTAGAAGAGGTCATCAGGACTTGTGCATTCTTTAGATAGTGCTCCTACTAAGGCCCCCAGGCCCAGGCATGATCAGTCAGATAAAAGAGCATGTTTGCAGTCTCAGGGGAGTTTTGCAAAGGGGCCTTCCTACCATGTTTACAACAAGTGTAGGAAAACTCACCCGGGAGAGTGTCTAGCTGGTTTAGGTGGATGTTTTGGGTGAGGTCAGGTTGGACACCAGATTAGGGATTGTCCTTCAGCTAAGAATGGGTAGGGAGGTGGTAGGACTCAGTCCACTCCAGTAGTCCCAGGTGGTCGGCCGACCCAACAGAGTGTTGCTTCTAGTACAGGTGGTGGTTAGTGCCAGAATTACCTTTATGCCATTTCCTCTCTCTAGGACCAGAAGAATGTTGTTACTGGTATGTTGAAAGACTTCTCTCTCGATGTGTATGCTTTATTAGACCCCGGTGCCTCCTTATCTTTTGTGACCCCTTATGTTGCTTGCAAGTTTAAAATTAGTCCTGAACAACTCTTAGAATCCTTTTGTGTTTCTATTCCTGTTGGTGAGTCAGTCCTAGCCAAAAGAATTTATCAAAATTGCCCTATCTCAGTCCTTCATAGAGCCAGTTCAGCGGATCTAGTACAGTTGGAGATAACTGACTTGATGTTATTCTTGGGATGGATTGGTTGTATGCATGTTATGCCTCAGTTGATTTTCATACTCGAGTTGTCAGTTTCAAGTTTCAAAATGAACCTGTCTTAGAAGGGTCATTTCATATCTTATCTCAAGACTAGGAAGATGATTTCTAAGGGTTATGTCTATCATATAGTTTGGGTTATGGACACGGAGTCCGAAGCCTCATCTCTCTAGTCAGTTCCTGTTGTAAGTGAGTTTCCAGAAGTGTTTCCCAAAGATTTGCCCAGAATCCCTCTCGAGCGAGAGATTGACTTTGGGATAGACCTTCTCCCTGATACGCACCCTATCCTCATTCTTCCTTATAGAATGGCTCCAGTAGAGCATAAAGAATTGAAAGAGCAGTTGAAGGACCTTCTTAATAAGGGTTTTATCAGGCCCAACATCTCTCTATAGGGTGCTCCAGTTTTATTCATGCGAAAGAAAGATGATTCTCTCAGAATGTGTATCGACTACCATCAGTTGAACAAGGTCATAATCAAGAATAAGTATCTTATTCCTAGGATTGATGAATTGTTTGATCAGCTTCAGGGTTCCAGTTACCTCTTCAAGATTGACCTTAGATCCGCTTATTATTAGCTCCGTGTTCGAGAGTGTGACATTCCAAAGACAACCTTCAGAACTCGGTATGGTCATTATGAATTTATGGTTATGTCTTTCAGACTAACAAATGCTCCTGTAGCTTTTATGGACTAGATAAACCATGTGTTCAAACAGTATTTGGATATGTTTGTGATTGTTTTTATTGATGATATTCTTATCTACTCTAGGAGTGAAGAGGAGAATGCGTACCACTTGAGAGTTATGTTGAAAACTCTCAAGGATCGACACTTATTTGATAAGTTTATCAAGTGTGAGTTTGGATGCAGTCTATTGCTTTTCTGGGTCATATTGTGACTAGAGATGGTATTCGAGTTGATTCGCAGAAAATAGAGGCAGTAAAGAACTGGACTAGACCCACTTCCCTATCGGATATTAGTAGATATTTAGATTTGGCTGGTTACTACAGGAGATTTGTGAAAGGGTTTTCTTCCATAGCTGCCCCATTGACTCTGTTGAATCAGAAGAAGGTAAAATTTCAGTGGTCTAATCTATGTGAGAAGAACTTTTAGAAATTGAAGACTAGGTTGATGACAACTCTAGTTTTGGCTCTACCCGAGGGCTTAGATAGCTTTGTTTTATATTGTGATACTTCTAGGATTGGTTTGGGTTGTGTATTGATGCAGCATGGTAAGGTTATTGCTTATACTTCTAGACAGCTTAAGATTCATGATAATAACTACCCTACTCATGATCTTGAGTTGGCGGCCGTGTTTTTTGCTTTGAAGATTTGGAGACACTACTTGTATGGTGTTCATGTGGATGTATTCACTAATCATAAGATTCTTCAGTATGTGTTCACTCAAAAGGAACTGAACCTTCATCAATGAAGATGTCTTGAGCTTCTTAAGGATTATGATATGCGTGTGCTTTACCATCCGAGTAAGACCAATGTAGTGGCAGATGCACTTAATAGATTGTCTATGGGTAGTGTGTCTTCAGTTGAGGACGAAAAGAAGGAGATGGCCAAGGATGTTCATAGATTCGCTCGATTAGGAGTCCACCTTATGGATTTGATAGATGGTTTTATTGTTGTTCAGAATGGTTATGAATTATCTTTGGTAGCTGAAGTGAAAGAAAAGCAAGACAGTGATCCTATTTTGCACCAGTTGAAGGGTGCAGTCTATCAGCAAAGGGTAGAGGTTTTCTCCCAAGAAGGAGATGGTGTGCTTCGATATCAGGGTCGACTGTGTGTTCCTGACATAAATGGGTTGAGACAGTGGATCTTGACAGAGGCTCATAGCTCTAGGGACTATATTCACCCTGGTGCCACCAAGATGTACCGTGACCTACGAGAAGTCTATTAGTAGAATGGCACGTGACCATACCACGATCTATATGGATTTCATTACAGGCTTGCCTCATACTCGTAGGCAACATGATTCTATTTGGGTGATCCTCGACAGGATGACTAAGTTAGCCTACTTCTTGGCTGTCAAGACTATAGATTCAGCAGAGGATTATGCCAGACTCTACATTCATTCAATAGTCAGGTTGCGTGGTGTTCCATTATCCATTATTTCAGATAGGGGTACCCAGTTTTGGAGGTCATTTCAGAAAGGTCTTGGTACTCAGGTTAAGCTTAGCACAACTTTTCACCCATAGACGGATGGCCAGGCGGAGCATTCCATTCAAACTTTGGAGGATATGTTGAGATCTTGTGTGATTAATTTCAAAGGTAATTGGGATGATCACTTATCTCTTATTGAGTTTTCCTACAACAACAACTTTTATTCTAGCATCCATATGTCCCTTATGAGGCACTTTATGGTCGGAGGTGTAGATCTCCTATGGGTTGGTTTGAGGTAGGTGAGGCATCTTTGATCGGTCCAGATTTGGTTCATGAGACTATAGAGATAGTTCAGATCATTAGGGATTGGTTGAAAACCACTATGAGTCGACACAAATCATATGCAGATATGAGAAAAAGAGACTTAGAGTTTGAGGTTGACGATTGGTTGTATCTGAAGGCGTCACCCATGAAGGGTGTGATGAGATTTGGTAAGAAAGGGAAACTTACTCCCCACTATGTAGGTCCCTACATGATTCTAAGGAGAGTTGGTAGTGTTGCTATGAGTTGGAGTTACCAATAGATTTAGAAGCGATTCATTCGGTTTTCCATGTTTCCTTGTTGAAGAAGTGTGTTGGTGACTCGACCTTGATTGTCCCTTTGGACGATGTGAGTGTGAAGGATAGCCTTAATTATGAGGAAGTTCCCATGGAGATTCTTAATTGTCAGATTCGGTGGTTGAGGAACAAAGAAGTCGGTTTGGTGAAAGTCCTTTGGAGGAATCAACTACTTGGGAAGAAAAAGCATCCATGAAAGCCAAGTACCCTCATCTCTTCCCTTCCGAGCTAGTTTCAGCTTGAGGTAATAGTTTCCTCCTTAGTATGTTCATCCGATTCTATCCCATCAGTTTCTCTCATAATCCTAACACGCATTCATGTTTTTCGAAGTTAGTTCAGTCATGTTTTAAGATAAACAGTCAGTTTTCATGCTTGTTCTTCAGTTTTCATATTTTGTTAGTTGGTTGGGCTGTTTTCTCTCCAGTTTTCCCTATTCAATCTTCATTTGAGGATGAATGATCCCAAGGGGGAGATATTATAACACCCCAGAATTTTGAACCAGCCTCTAAACTCAGAAGCTCTGCAAAATTTTGAACTTCCAAGAATAACGAGTCAAGTACACGAGCCATGGACGGAACCATGAGTCATGGAAGAGACTCGTGAAACCAGTCCTGCAGACCATCCTCAGGTCTCAGAACCACGAGTGAGTTTAACGGTTCGTGGATGGTTCCACAGGTCTTTGAACCAACTCGTGGAACTCAGACTAAGGGTAGTCAGTTCCCCAGTAAACCATGAATGATTTTTATGACTCGTGGATGGTTCCATGATCCGTATTGTTAGCTCGTAGAAACTGATCTGCAACTTGCATTTGAGGCTCAGGAACCAAGACTCCAATCCATGAATCATGGTTCCATCTATGGTCTGTTGAAAGGGTCCGTAGAACCTGAAGTCGAGATTTTAAGTCTATTTTCCCCAGCTTTTATCTAGGGGTATTTTTGTAATTACCCACTCTTTTAACTATTAAGTGAGGTCGTTTTGGACTCTTTTGGTAGGGTTTTATCCCTAATTAGCCTAAGTTCCTTTCAAAACTCTCATTCCACTTCCTAAAGAGGAAAATATCTCCTTCCTCCCAAGCTCCAAGCTCCAAGCTAAGGATTCATCTTCAAGCCTCTATTCTTCTCATCTAAGGTTTAGAAAACTTTAGTTCAGGTATGTGGGTATTCCATAAGGGGATTCTTCCACCCTTATGCCCAAAACCCCAAATCTTCAAATTGATTTTTATAAAGTTCTAAGTTAAGGTTCTTGCCCAATTCTCATGGGCTTTTCTATTAAGTGTTTTCTCATGATTCTTCAATGAATCCTAAGTTCAATTTCATGATTTACATGAGTTTTATAAATAATTATTTATCTCAGATTTGAAGGCTAACCCTAGCCCAATTTTACATGCATGGCTTGATTTAAGGAAAATTTGCATGTATTGATATTATGATCTCAAGTATTTTATGAAATTGCATACTTAATTTTTCAAGTTATGAATTTAGAAAGAGAAGTAAATTATGGCTATGCTAAGCTTTAAGACTTATGAATTGAAATTGCATGACATCAGATATATCCTTATGCTTTCCGAACAATTTTGGCATATGATATGTCACAAGTATTATATGAGCTATATGTATATTTTGGGAGTAGTATTTAGCACCGAGCGATGAGGGTTCTAGATAACCCAAGTCCAAAACAATGTTGCCAGCGTAGGTCAAGAGGGTCCTCACCAGTTGAGAGTGTCTCCTCTAGCCCGATAGGCTTATGAAAGTGGTTCCACGCTATGACATGTATGGTGCCCCATGCCTTGGCAAGGTTCGGGGTAGCTTTGCCAACTAGGGTTATATAGTTGGATTCCATGTAGCTCACATGGTCTATTGTCAGTTATGAGAAACTCCCGTATGAATGTTTTCAAGTTTAAGCCTTATGATATCCTAGTTTGAAGTTTTAACTTTTGTTTCATGCTTTATACTTAAATTACGATATTCATTTGTGATTCTCTTATTTAAGCATAAAATCAGTTTTAACTATGTTTTAAGTTATTTTTACCATGTTTATGCATATCTCACATATTCGGTATATCCTATAGTACTAACGCATATTCTTGCATTGCATCCTCTTGATGATGCAGATTCAGGTTTCCATCCTCAGACACATGGCTAGAGATTGCAGGCCATTCAATGAGTGTTGGTTAGTCCTGATTTTCTACGGACTAGGTTGAGTCTAGGTTTGTTATCGTCCTTCAGTATTTAGAGTTAGCTGGAGTATTGTCCCAACAACTTCTTATGTCATATGTAAAGTCTATTCAGACATAGACAGTTATTCGGGTCTCTCTTTCAGATTGTGTGTTCTTTTTGACATTGTCATATATGGAGTTAGTTGCCTAGATTTCTATTTATGCTTTTGCTATATTTTCTTATGTTATCTGAGTTATGCTATGACCAAGGGTTAACTTGGGGCACTTGTGGTCTCAGGTCCCGTGTTACGTCTAGGGGGTAGCCTCGAGTCATGACATCTCATGAAACTTTTAGCTAGAGAATGAATTTCTCTAGCTAACGAATGTCTGGTAGCCTTAAAATAAGCTAAGCTACCCATAATTTTAGTTTTTCTACTCAACGCAGCGGCTACTATATTAGCCTTACCTGGATGGTATAGGATGGTGATATCATAGTACTTGACCAACTCCATCTACCTCCGCTGCCTCAAGTTCAAATCTTTCTGCGTGAACATATGTTGCTAACTTTGGTGGGCTATGAACATTTCACAACGAACCCCATACAACTAATGCCTCCATATTTTGAGAGCAAAAACCACAACAATCAACTCTAAGTCACGAGTCGGGTAATTTTTCTCATGCACTTTCAATTGCCTCGAAGAATAAGCAATAACATACTTTTCCTGGCAATAATAAACAATAAAATTCTTACTCACCACTGGCAATGCAAGAATAAGAGCGGTAGTCAATAAGGTCTTGAGCTTTTGAAAGCTCTCCTCACATTCGACAGACCAAAGAAAAGGTACCTTCTTTTGAGTCAGCAGGGTCAGATGAGTAGCAATGGATTGAAATCCCTTCATGAATCTACGGTAGTAACTGGACAACCCCACAAAGCTATGAACCTCAAACACCAAAGTGGCCTAGCCCAATTCTTAAATTCCTCAATCTTCAGCGGGTCTACCATCACCCCATTCTTCGAAACTTCATGTCCCAAGAAGGACATAGAAGCCAACCCAAATTCACACTTAGAGAATTTTGAATAGAGTTCCTTCTCTTTCAACACACCTAACACAATCCTTAGATGGTTCCATGCTCTTCTTCAATCTTAGAATAAACTAAATGTCATCAATGAAGACAATCACAAAGGAGTCCAAGTAAGGCTTAACCATCCCATTCATTAGTCCCATAAAAGCGGCTGGGACATTAGTCAACCTAAATGGCATCACCAGAAATTTGTAGTAGTCGTACCAAGTCCAGAATGCAATCTTAGGAATATCAACAGGCCAAATTTTTAGTTGGTGATACCGGACCTTAGATCAATCTTAGAGAAGACCGATGCACCCAGCAACTGGTCAAATAGATCATCGATATGAGGAAGAGAATACTTGTTATGAATTGTAACCTTATTCAACTGTCGGTAGTCTGTGAACATAAGTATACTACCATCATTCTTTTTGACAAACAAGATTAGAGCACCCCATAGGGAGGCACTCAGATGAATAAATCCCTTCCCTAGTAATTCTTGTAATTGAGCCTTTAGCTTCCTCAACTCAGCCGGTGCCATTATATAAAATAGAATAGAAATAGGATGTGTATTTATCTCTAGATCATGGTGGAATGCTAGGAAAATCTACAGGAAATATCTCTTGGAACTCACACACCATAGGAATTAACTCGATAGCTAGGACCTCTGAACTAGTGTCCCAAAGAAGCACTGAGAATGCCCAACACCCCTTTCTAATCAAACTCTGGCATGTAGCAAAGATATAATTTTCATCGGAGCAAAACTATAGTTACCCTCCCACTCAAGTCTATCCAACCTAGGCATCGCCATGGTCACTGTCTTAGCATGACAGTCTAAAATAGCATGGTAAAGAGACAACCAACTCATCCCCAGAATGATGTCAAAATCCATTATGTATAGAATTAACAAATTAAACCAAGTCTTTTGCCCCACAAACTTTATCAACCATCACAGATTCCCTTATCAGAGTAGACACATGAACAGGAAAATTAAGCAATTCACAAACCATGTCTAATCCCACAGCAAAATCAGAAAATACATATGAGAAAGTAGAACAAGGATCAAATAAAACTGAAGCCAAGCAGTTACAAACAAGAATAATACATATATCACTACATCAAATACCTCTACCTCGGGCTGCTCAGAAAGGCATAAAAGTGATTCCTACCACATGCATGAGTGCCATCCCTATTGGGCTGATTACCACCTCTGTCAGCATTACCACTGCCATAGTTGAGTTTGTGCCACCCCTACCAGTCGTGCAAGCACCCCGCCTTCCCTATGGATGATATCTACCATACCCATTACCTCTTGTACCTACCAGAGCTTTAGGAGCCTACTGTTGACTTGTCTATCAAGATCTAGTACATTCCTCCAAATATGACCAACCTCACTATACTAACAGCAAGCACGGTCCAAGGTGGGTCACCGAATTGGAGTAAACTAAGTGAGGTAACCACCAAAATCTAATGAAGGTTGGCTGGTTGTTGATGGAGCCCCAACAGGCACCTATATCATAGACTGAATAGGGAATACAGGGTATCCTTGCAAACTCTGACCCTTAGAATGCTGACCACTGAAACTTCCCCTTGTATGGGGCTTCTTTGAAGCAATCTTTGCATAACCCTCTTGTTTCACACCTTCAACATTTTTCACAAATTCAATCACCTCTTGAAACGAATTGCTGAAGAATGCCACCTGCAAAGCAGAAATCTGAAGCTATGTGTTCAACCCTTTCACGAAATGGCAAATCCCTTCCTCTTCAGTATTGATCAACTGTGTCAAATACCGAGAAAGTGAATGGAAGCAAGCCTCATAGGCTAAAACTGATAAATTGCCCTACTCAATATTAGAAAACTCATATCTCCTCCTGTCTCACATAGTACGTGGAATGTACTTCTCTATGAAAACTTGGTAGAACTGACTCCAAGTCATGGAGAGTGCCCTAGTAAGCCTACATATCACCAAATACCTCCACCACATGTTTGCATCACTCTGTAGCTGAAAAGTGATGAACTAAACCCCATACCTTTCAACTATACCCATCTTGTATAGTCACTCATGGAAATCAATAATAAATTCATACGCATCCTCAGACTTTAAACTAGGGATGACCTGAGGCTTTATTTTGACAAACTTATAAAAAAGATCATGTTCACTGTTAGTGATTATTGGACCTGTTATTGGTCACAGAAAAATACCTATCTCCTAAGTCGCATCTATTCGAGGAGCCATAGCAGCAGCATGTTGCACCCTTAGATGGTGTATAATGGGAACTATAGATGTGGTTCCGGTCCTTGCAAGCCCACCCAAAAAACTTCAAACCTGCTAAATCATAACTGATGACATCTGAGCCGAAGTTGTACCATCCTATACTGGTGTTGCCTCATCATACTGAATTGGTACTACTTTATCCTCTACAACCTTGGAAAGGTCCTCGTGCGGGGGAGGAGACACTGATCTCTCTTGAGCCAGTGTTGCAGCTTGGGATCTGCCCCTGGTGGGTGATGCTCTCCTTCCCCTACCTCATCCTCCTCTTGCTTATCCCTTTCCATGAACTGCAAGCTCAACGACTAATTCGTGCACTTCTGCTCTTGCTTCTGAAGCACGTGTTCTCACCATTTGCAATAATAAGAGTGAAAGAGTCAGATACCAATTTGGATCGATAAATAGCAATTGGAATCAAGTAATAGCACAAAGGTAAAAAGAAGTTGAGTTTTTCTAATATCCGGTAGCCTCTCGAAGAAAAGTACGAACGTCTTTATACCATTCTGCAAGACTCGACTAGACTAGTGTATGACTAGATAGATGAACCTAGAGCGTAGGTACCAACTTTGTCACAACCCAAATAGCTGTGAGTGGCACCCACACTAACCCTCTAGTGGGAGAACCATCTAACCGAACATTAACCAATCCAGTTAGTCAAATTTTAGAAGAATAATGCAATATCAACGTTAATCAAGAGTAATATAATTAAAGTACAGAAAATCAACTATCTATTACATTTCCCCAAGATCCAAAAGTCATGTACAAGTACTCTAAAAAAACCAAACATATCTAAGATGTTCAAAAACTAATAAATATAAAAGTTCCATTATCCGAAAGAAGGACAATGACAAAATGAGGATCCACGGCATCCTGAGAGGTAGTGCTCACCCTTGGGTCATAATAGCAGTCCTAGCTAGAGGTGAAGTCGCATCTGGGCCTCTGGAACATGGTCTACACTCAACAAAAGAAGAGTACAAGGTAGTATCAGTATAAGAAAATATATACTGGTAGGTGTCATAGGCTTTCCCAATTTAAAATAAGTATGCAGTTAAATCAGAGAACAAGTAAATGGAACTCCAACACTTAGCAAATATTTCAGTCAACAGATAATCACCTCAAGTCAAACCAACAAGTCTGTAACACATAAAGTAAATAAGGAATATCATTATCATAATTCAAGTGCTCATAATCTCAACATTCACGTTACATATGTCCACCTAACCTTTATGATTATACTCAGTTCTTTAAGTTCATCTCAATTCACAGTATCTGTCAATAATGTAAAAGTAAATAAAAATATATACACACATGCTAAAGGGACTTATTTCTACCCAACTAGTCATGATCTACAGGGACACACCATGATCCATGTACCGTACCGGCTCATGGTACCCGATCTATAGTAACTAAATGAATGACAGTACCCATACCGTCTTGTGATACCCGATCCATTATAACAATAATCAATGTCAATATGTGTACTAGCTCATGGTACCTGCTCCAACTAATAAGATGAACCTATGGTTCCAAGTTTCTAACTTTCAGGATATACACATTGCATAATCTCACGTACACTCTATTATTAATGTTCTTTTAATCAATATCATGTAAACACAACTTATTCATTCAAGCATACAATGTTTTCACAATCATTAACTCAAACATATATGAAGACCAATCATAAGTCATTTAATTCAAACACATACAAGCACTAAAATAAGTCCCAACTCCAATTAAACTGTAACCTACCTCGAGTGAAGAATTCGTGACTCAAGCAAGTTTAATCGCTGAAGACTTTCCTTTCCATAATGCCTTAACATATTCATAGTCTAAAATCAAACAAGTATAAGAGTAATTAATCATTCACTCTTTTATTTTAGGCCTTGGGAGTTTAACCCACTAATTCTACCCATTCGAGGTCTGTAGCATTTTCCAAGGGAATATTAATTACCAACTAGCCCTACATTATTCATATGATCAACATTCAAAAGGTTTCTAATCAAATTTCCCATGTTTAGCCATTTTTATGCTAAAGGCCATACCTTTATGGAACCCAAGATTTCCAATTCATTCAAAACATGTTTAGAACTATCAGTTTCATGTTAGAAAGTATTAAATAATATCCTAGGATCAATTCTAGGTGAAGTTACATCTACTCATAGGGGTTTTCTCACTTTTCATACTTTTAGGGATGTAAACCCAAAACTCCACTATTAAACCACAATTTAATGATCCTAAGAAGATAAATGATTCTTAAACAAAGAGGTTTAAAGAATAACTTACCTCGAATGAAGAAAATGCCCAAATCTTGGGAATATTGCCTTCTTGGATTTCTAGAATGAAACTTAGAGTTTTTGGAAAATAAACTCTGAAAACTTACTTAAGTCAGGTAATCTGCCCTGTATCTCGCCACAGTGGTCCTTTTCTCGCTATAGCGAGACCGCTATGGCAGGACTTGGCTCACTACGGAGGTCCCTGATTACTGGTCAGGCCCTCTATGGCAGAACTTGTACACTATGAAGGACTTGCTATGGAGGGAATTCCTCTGTCGTAGCAATGAAAAAATTAAAACCTCTAAAACTCACCCAAAACTCCCCATTTCACAACATAACCTTGATTTCTAGACATCACAGATCAATTCCAACATTGTAACCACCATAATCAGAGTTTTATGAACCCATTTACCATTCCAAAACTTCTTATGGGACCCTACACCACTCGACTATCCATCACAATATACCACAACATCAAAAATTAACCATGAATCAAGGATTTCCACTTAATCGCATAACACCAGATTTCTATCAAAACTCACCCAAGTTTGAGATTTTATCAACTCTCAACTTAGGGAAAACTCTACCCAACAACTTAAATCCCAACCTCACTATAACAGTGGAACAGGTTGTTACACAAACACATGAATCAATTCAAACAATACCAAGAAGGCATACAGTTATATGTAAGCATAATGATCAAGCCCAGCGAGGGAAAATAGCATAAACATCAAGAAACAAGCCCGACAAGGGCAAAATAAAAATCATCCAAAATATACAAATCAAGCCCGACAAGGGAAATCAAATTAATACAAATATAACAAAATTAGCGGGACAAGGGAAATTAAATGTATCAATCCAAAATATAATACCCACCCTCAATTAAATAATTTGCATTGTTCCAAATGCTCATAAGTCTAAATGAGTAGAGGGAAGAATGTAAAGGCTAATGTGAGGCTAAAAGTAGTATTTTTATGATATAGATTTCCTCACATTTTTCTTGTTTTAAGACGATCTTGAGCTTACTTTATATGAATTACTCTTACAGAGCTTATTTTGATGTGTAGATTAAAAAGTAAAGGATTTTGCACATATTTGGAGCATTATGGAACTATGAAGTCTGAGTAGGAGTTGAGAATGATGATTTGGAGCATGTCCACAGTTAGGAGATCAATATACGAGCTTAATGGAGGCAAAACTGTAAAAAAAAGGTAAAACAAAATGCACTACAGAGAGGCCTTAGGCACCGCCCTAGGCACCCATGTAGTGTAAATGACCACAGGCAACCTGGGGGCCGCTAAAATACACTATGGTGCTACCCAAGGTGCTGCATGACTCAATTTGGGTCATTGTGGACCGGTTGACCAAGTCACCTCATTTCATTCCGGTCAGGGTGGATTATAATTCACAGCACTAGGCTAAGATCTATGTTAAGGAGATCATGAGATGGCATGAGGTACCACTGTCCATCATTTCAGATATTCGCACACAGTTTACCTTTAAGTTCTGGGGTAAGTTACATGAAGAGTTGGGCACTCAACTTAATTTCAACACAACTTTCCATCCTCAGACTGACGGTCAGTCAGAGAGGAAAATCCAAGTGTTGGAAGACATATAAAGAGCATGTGTGATTGACTTTGGGGGTTATTGGGACCTATTCTTGTCGTTGTGTGAGTTTTCATACAACAACATCTACCACTCCAGTATCGATATGGAACCATTTGAGGCACTGTATGGGAGGGGTTGTAGATCACCTATAGGGTGGTTTGAGGCAGGTGATATGAAGCCTCTGGGTGTAGACTTGGTAAGGAAAGTGCAGGAAAAAGTAAAGGGCATTAGACCAAGTTGTTAGCGGCCTAGAGCAGGCAAAAGGAATACGCGGATCGCAAGGTAAGAAACATGGATTTTCAAGTTGGTGAGCAAGTTTTATTGAAAGTGTCACCAATGAAGGGGGTTATGTATTTCGGTAAGAAGGGCAAGCTCACCCCTTGGTTTATCAGTCCATTTGAGAATATCAAAACGGTAAGGCCAGTGGCTTACAGGTTAGCACTACCGCCCAGTTTATTCGGTGTCCATCCAGTATTCCATGTAACCATGTTGAAGTGGTACCATAGGGATGGAGATTCAATTATAAAATGGGATGAAGTATTGCTAGACAAGGCCCTTCAATATGAAGAGGAACCGGTTGTGATTCTTGATTGGGATGTCTGGAAGTTGAGGAAAAAAGAGTACTAATTGGTGAAAGTTCAGAAACTTGTAACACCCCAGAAATTGATTCAGCTTTTAAACTCAGAAACTAGTGAGTCCTCATTGTTCGAGGTCGAGTTATGACCCTAGTTGTTTTGATTACTTATGTTCATACTTTGAGTTAGGTAGGGTCTTGTCCTAGCAACTCCTTATGACATGTGTAGAGGCTTTCAGACATAGACATGATTAGGGTCTTCTTTGAATCATGTTCCTTTGATTTTATCTTATGGATTGAGTTATCTAATTTGTATTATGCTTCTGCTATGCTTAATTGATATACCTGAGTTATTCTAAGACCAAGGGTTAGCTCGGGGTACTTGTGGTCCCGGATCCCGTGTTACATTCGGGGGTAGCCTCGAGGCATGATAAAGCAACTTGGGAAACCGAGAAGGACATGCGAGATAAGTACCCTCACTTGTTTGAGGATTCAGGTACTACACTATCCCTCTTTTATTTTTTTGTATTTTTAGGTTTGATCATTCGGGGATGAACGATGGGTAAATTGGTATATTTTGTAACGACTGTGTTCATTGTTATGGGTAAAACTTTCGTGCCAAGTTTAGAGTTAGAAAACTTTCGGGTTTGGGAGTTGAAAATTCTGGGCTAGGCTAGTATCGATTGATTTTGGAGCGAGTATGGTCTAGGATAATCTGGGTGAGGATTAGGTAACGTGTCTTGTATTGACCTAGTTTTCCTTGTAGCTAAGACATAGAAGAGTCCGAGGAACTTTTTGAAAGTGAGTTCGGGTAAGTAAAACTCCCGGTATCGAGGTTGACGTGAAGGGTGTAACACTCCAGAAATTCTAAGACAAATCTGAACCGTTCTTTATGTATTGTTAGACTCGAACTAGATAAATTTTCTATGTATCTAAGTATTATGACTTGTTCTTAAGTTTTGAAGGTGTATTATATATGAATAAGGGTCATAAAGAACCTCTAGCTCAAAGTTGAATTGAAAGCTTCCTTACCGATTGAGTTTTCGTGTAAGATTTTTCAAGGGTCAACTTCAAATGATCATAACTCCGAGAATATTAAGAGTTAGCTAACCTAGTACCCTCCAAATTAAAAGTCTTTGAATCTTCTTTCCAAATCCATCAATTGTGAATTAATCCAAGTCCATAGCAAAAAGTTATCAGTGCTTTACTAAAGGGTGTTTGTCTGTCTAAATGACAGACATCAACCACGAGAAGGTTCCACGGGTCGTGAAACCAACTCGTGGAAATCAGTTTTTTTCCTGAAAACCACGAGAAGGTTCCACAGGTCGTGGAAGTTTCCACGGGTCGTGAAACCAACTCGTGGAAGTCAGTCCAGAGGCCAGAAACTTTGCCCAGGAACCACGAACCCTTTCCATGACCCATGATCTATTCCACGGGTCGTGATTCATGTCCGTAGAAGCCTATGACAAAATTTTCAACAGTTTTTCAGACTCTTTTCCTTGGGGTATTTTTTGTAATTTCTCACTCTTTTAACTCCTAAGTTTAGTCTTTTTGGGCAAATTAGAAGGGGTTTTATTCCCACTTAGCCTAAGTTCTCTTCCATTCTCTCAATCAAGTTCCAAGAGAAGAAAAGGGTCTTCATTCTCCAAGCTCCAAGTCTCATGATTCAAGATCAAGTCTCCTAAATCTTTTCAATTCCAAGTGGGTTAGCTTCAATCAAGGTATGTGGGTAATCAACAATGGGTTCCTTTCACCCTTGTGCCCAAATCCCTAATTCAAATTTTGATTTCATGATCTTCAAATTAGAGTTCTTATCCAATTCTTATGGGTTTTGCTAAATATGATCTTCTCATGATTTGATAATGAAATTTCTATTAAATTGCATTATTTCACATGGGTTTTTAGATGTTAACTCTAATTTCATGAATTAAGGTTTAACCATGAAATTTTCTACATGCATGAAGTTGATTTAAGCAAATTGGATTTTGATAGCATGTTCCTTATGGATTTTCAAGCATGTGCATGCCTAGTTCCTATGTTCTATGAAAGTATATGTTTTATAAAATTGAACTAGAGCCATGCAAATTTTCCATGTCATGAAGTATTATGCAAGACAAGACACTCGATGTTCCATCAATGCTCATGAATCAATTTCTAAACCAAAATTCATGAGTAGTATGACGATGCGGGGTATGAACATGGTATGAACAAGCTTGGCATTAGATATGTCACATGTTTATGAGCTCATGTTATATGTTTTGGGAGTAGTATTTAGCACCGAGAGACGAGGGTTCAAATAACCCAAGTTCAAAATTACGTTTCCACCGTATGTTGCCCTCTGTGGCTTATGACTGGATCATTTATGACATGATTCTAACTTTAGCCGATTACTTTTTCAGTGTGGGTGCATGATACTGGACTCCATGTAGCTCAACATGGTTTATGTAGGTTAAGAAAAACTCCCACATGTTTATTTTCAAGATATGAAGTTATATGATTCTATACTATGAAACTTAAGCTTTATTTCATGTTTCATGTTTTATACCTTGATATTTATTCAAGTTCCTTCTTTACAATACAATTTCATTCTTAAGCATGTTTTGAACTGTTTTTATCATGATTCATGCATCACTCACATACTCGATACATCCTATAGTACTGACGCATATCTTGCGCTGCATCTTTCGATGATGCAGATTCAGGTGTTCCTTTCCAGACACGTGGCTAGAGCTTCCAGGACATTTTTCTTTCAGTTGTTGGTGAGTCCTATTAGGTTGAGGACTAGATATGTTTTAGTTTGTGTTGATTTCTTACTTCCGCACTTCAAGTTAGCTAGGGTCTTGTCCTTAAAACTTCTTATGTCATATAGAGGCTTTTCAGACATAGACAGTATTTGAGTCTCCATTTTGGATTACATTTCTTATAGAATTCATCATTTATGGATTGGGTTGCCTATCTTTCTATTTATGCTTTCACTATGTTTCCTCATGTATGCCTGTGTTATGTTATGACCAAGGATTAATTTGGGGCCCTTGTGGTCCCGAGTCCCATGTTATGTCTAGGAGGTAGCCTCGGGGCGTGAAAAACTTTGTATCAGAGCATCAGGTTCAAGAGTCATAGGGTTTCTGAAAGCTGCATTAAGTAGAGTCTCTTTCATGGGTGTGAAGCGCACCACACTTATGAGAAAGAAGCTACGAGGTGTCTTAGGAATAACATTGCTTTTTTCATGTTCAATATTTTGCGATAGAGTTTAACTCTATTTATTCTCTAAATTTATGCGTTGTTTCAACTCCACCTGCTTTACCTCATATTTGTGGTGCCAGAAGTAGTAAATCTCAGATCATCCCTTAGCGAGGTGCTCTCAGATCCTCTTTCAGAACCTTGTTACTAATTATTCTATGAGAGGGGAAAATGTGTACCCAGATCCTTGGGTAGTGTTGCCACCCAAAAAATTTTGTATTGTAAGCCATTAGTAGTAGAATGAACCTAGAGCAAGAAATATGAAGTCAGAAGTATGGTAGCCTAGACGGGGTAATGATAGTTGATTGGAGTATGTATTTAGAGTTGTGGTTTACTATATGGGTAATGGGATGATACATCCCTTGGTGTGGATTAAAGAGTGGTAATTTCTTGTGCTAGTATAGACCAGGTATATGATGTGAACAAAAGGATGATAGTATGAGAGTGAGAATGATAGTTTTGTGGTATTTTTTGGTAGGCTTGGTATAGTGTATGCAAGAGTTTAAGTGATGAGTTGCAGCAAGTGTGAATGTGTAGGCATGATATATATGTATGTGAGTTAGAGAAGGATAGGCAATTTTGAGCCTCTCGGTATAGGCTTTAACACATTTGATTTGGTAGGTAGTAGAAAGAGAGAGCTTTGGGATTTAGAACCATGTAAGCTTGACATGTCTTTGCAAGGGATAAGTTGGAAGTTATTGAGTGTGATATGTACAACCCTTATATGAGATAGAAAGGTTGAGGCCAAAATTTTTAGGTAAGGGTGATCCTTAGACTATAGAAGGAAGTGTATATTCAGATTAACTCCTAGAGTAATGTCTTCTCTGTTAGATTAAAATGATCATAGTTCCGTTTATAGGTTAGCGAGAGGTCCGCATACTTAGAACGTAGCATGAATCTAAGGGGGAGATGGTGGGATGTAGAATCAGTCAGATTTTAGAGACTCGAGTAGTGATGCTAATGGGTGTCAGAATAAAGTTAGGAGGGGTGCAGAGACTTATTTCTATCCTAGCACCTTAAGTATACTTCCCTCATTACAATACCCCATTCATGTCTTGTATTCCAGTGCCATGTTCTTAATTCAAATTCACGGACTTTATGCAGATTCACATCCATACAGAACTCCCAAAACAAACAGAAATTGCTCCAGACAGCGATTCCAATCTTACTCTATGATTCTATGAATTCCAGCTTTACACCATGATACTTGTCATATATTAAAGCTCATGTCTTACACTATGCTCAATATACATACTCAGTTCTCAAGATATGCCTTAATGGCTAATGAAATTATGCTACATCATGTATATGCTCATACCAGATTTCTCTAATAATTCATGCTTGTGATTTTCTTACTCTAACCATGCTTTGTATGTCCAGGATGTGAGACACTCATGCCCTTTTCACTAGACTTCTCAAATCCTACCTTGAGTGGCTAGATCAAACTAAGTATAACTCAAAACCGATCAGTATTCCTTTATTTGTGATGCTCATGCTCCCACTCTATTCTCTCAGTAATCTTGGCTTGTGTTATCTTAGTTCTTAGTAGAGGAAGCTAAGTAGTAGCCTAGATGGGAAGTAGTAGGTTGTAAGCGTGGAAGAAGAGTTAGGTGAGGATTATTCATGTGAAATAGTTAGACGAGGAATTTTGGTATGTCCTTTTGTAGAAGTTCTTCAAGTTAGAACTCCTAGATATGCTAGGAAGAGAGGAGAAGTCTTGGATAGTATGAGCTATAGACCATAGGGTGATCATAGTGATAGTCTTAAAAGTCGTGATGATATTTATGTGGGCTTTTTCTTTGTGTACATAGTGACCCATTGATTAGAGCTCAAGCTTAGTTGATTTTCATGATAAGGAGGAATGTCATTCTTGGGAGGTAACTCTGGATGTAAGAGATTTAGTCAAGATAGGCTTGAACATAGTGAAAGTAGGTAGTTAGACTCAGACCTTAGTATTAAGAGGAGTTAGTGCTGTTGAAAGGTGTTTCTAAGTTTAAGAGTTGTCAACCATAGTAATAATGGCAAGAATAGTCTTGTTCTTACTCCTAGCCTAGGGTGCTCATATCTTATGTCTAGTAGCTTCAGCTTTCGATATACGAGACTCCTCATATTAGATTAGTTCAGACCTATCGATAATCATTCCTATGGCTAGAAGGCCCTACATTCAGTTTAGTCCAAGGTAGTAAGTTCAGTTTAAAAGAGAATGGTTTTCTCGTATGGTTACCCCTCTCAAGTTGATGTCATTTTCAGTTAACTACGATTTCTAAGAATGCGCTCATTCCTTATGAGTTTCAACTAAGTCCCTACTCTTAATCCAGACCAGTTATCATGTTAAGTATTCAATTCCATCTCCCATCAGTTATGCTTATGCTCTCCGTATGCATACATGCCCCCTGAATCCATCTCAGTTTATATTTCAGTCAGAAATCAGTTACCATGAAATATTTCAGCTCTTAGAACTCAATTGATGGGATTGCAACCCTTTCTCCGCTCTAATCTCAACTTAGTAGTCTTCATTTGAGGATGAATGGTCCCAAGGGGGAGATATTGTAACACCCCACAAATTCTAAGCCAAATCTGAACCGTTCTTCATGTGTTGTTAGACCCGAACTAGATAAATTTTCTATGTATCTAAGTATTAAGACTTGTTCTTAAGTTTTGAAGGTGTATTAGATATGAATAAGGGTCATAAAGAACCTCTAGCTCAAAGTTGAGTTGAAAGCTTCCTTACCGATTGAGTTTTAGTGTAAGATTTTTCAAGGGTCAACTTCAAATGATCATAACTCCTAGAATATTATAAGTTAGGTTACCTAGTACCCACAAAATTAAAGGTCTTTGAATCTTCTTTCCAACGCCACCAACCGCGCGTTAATCTGCGTCCGGATCAAAACATTATTAGTGTTTTACTAAAGGGTGTATGTCAATCAAAATGACAAACAACAACCACGAGAAGGTTCCACGGGTCGTGAAACCAACTCGTAGAAATCAGTTTTTGACCCGTGGAAACCAACTCGTGGAAATTAGTTTTTTTCCCGAAAACCACGAGAAGGTTCCACGGGTCATGGAATTTTCCACGGGTCGTGAAACCAACTCGTGGAAATTAGTCCAGAGGCTAGAAACGTCGCCCAGGAACCACGAGCCCTTTCCACGACCCGTGATCCATTCCACGGGTCGTGATTCATGTTCGTAGAAGCCTGCGATGAAATTTTCAGCAGTTTTTCAGACTCTTTTCCTTGAGGTATTTTTTGTAATTTCTCACTCTTTTAACTCCTAAGTTTAGTCTTTTTGGGAAAATTAGAAGCGGTTTTATTCCCACTTAGCCTAAGTTCTCTTCCATTCTCTCAATCAAGAAGAAAAGCATCTTCATTCTCCAAGCTCCAAGTCTCAAGCTCCAAGATCAAGTCTCCTAAATCTTTTTAATTCCAAGTGGGTTAGCTTCAATCAAGGTATGTGGGTAATCAACAATGGGTTCCTTTCACCCTTGTGCCCAAAACACCTAATTCAAATTTTGATTTCATGATCTTCAAATTAGGGTTCTTATCTATTTCTTATGGGTTTTGCTAAATATGATCTTCTCATGATTTGATTATGAAATTACTATTAAATTGCATGATTTCATATGGGTTTTTACATGTTAACTCTTATTTCATAAATTGAAGTTTAACCATGGAAATTTCTACATGCATGAAGTTGATTTAAGCAAATTGGATTTTGATAGCATGTTCCTTATGGATTTTTAAGCATGTGTATGCCTAGTTCCTATGTTCTATGAAAGTATATGTTTTATGAAGTTGAACTAGAGACATGAAAATTTTCCATGTCATAAAGTATTATGAAAGAGAAAACACCCGATGTTCCATCAATGCTCATGAATCAATTTTTAAACCAAAATTCGTGAGTAGTATGATGATCCGGGGTATGAACACGTTATGAACAAACTTGGAATTAGATATGTCACATTTATATGAGCTCATGTTATATGTTTTGAGAGTAGTATTTAGAACCGAGAGATGAGGGTTCAGATAATCCAAGTCCAAAACTACGTTGCCACCGTAGGTTTCCCTCTGTGGCTTATGATAGGATCCTTTATGACATGGTTCTAACTTTAACTAGTTAGGAAAACCTCTTTCAGTGTGGGCGCATGACACTGGACTCCATGTAGCTCAGCATGGTTTATGTCGGTTAAGAGAAACTCCCACATATTTTTTTTCAAGATATGAAGTTATATGATTCTATACCATGAAACTTAAGTTTTATTTCATGTCATGTCTTATACCTTGATATTTATTCATTTTCCTTCTTTACGTAACAAGTTCATTCTTAACCATGTTTTAAACTATTTTTATCATGATTCATGCATCACTCACATACTCGGTACATCCTATAGTACTGACGCATATCTTGCTCTGCATTCTTTGATAATGCAGATTCAGGTGTTCCTTTCCAGACACGTGGCTAAAGCTTCCAGGCCACTTTTCTGTCAGCTATTGGTGAGTCCTCTTAGGTTGAGGACTAGATATGTTTTAGTTTGTGTTGATTTCTTACTTACGTACTTCGTGTTAGCTAGGGGCTTGTCCTAGAAACTCCTTAAGTCATGTTGAGGCTTTTCAGACATAGACAGTATTCGAGTCTCCTTTTTGGATTATATTTCTTATTGACTTCATCATTTATGGATTGGGTTACCTAGCTTTCTTTTTATGCTTCCGTTATGTTTCCTCGTGTATTCATATGTTATGCTATGACCAAGGATTAACTTGGGGCACTTGTGGTCCCAAGTCCCGTGTTACGTCTAGGGGGTAGCCTCAGGGAGTGACAAATGGGTTATTCCGGGATGTCAAAGATTCAAGGTGTGTTGTAAAATGGGCACTTTTGGTGAACTTTATGACATTCTATCCCGTGTCAACCACCATAGTGGATTACACATCATTATCGCGACCTCCGCTATAGCAAAAAAAATTACCAATAAAGAGGAAGTCAACATCGGTCAGCACCACTATAGTGGATGGTTTCGCTACGATGGTACCTCTATAGTAGAGCGTGGACTACCATAGCATACGAGTCAGAATTTAATGCAGAAAACTTCTCCAAAACGTTCAGTTTTCATCAAAAATGTTTTGGGAGAAGGGAAAGGCGATTTTGGGCGAATCTACTCTATTTTCCTCTATTTTTCATCCTAAAGGTAAGGATTCTACTCTCCTAACTTAGTATTATCATTCCTACAGAGTAGAATTATTAGTTGTGAACATGAGGAGAGGTTTGGATTGACCTAGGAATGGTAGAGTCCGAGAAAAAGGGGGATTCTAGGGCGTAGAAATTCTTGGGTCTTGTTAATTATTGTTGGGTTATGATCATTTAGCCATAATTCTCTAAACTTATCCATAAAAATGGTAGCATTAGGTGAATTGATGGTGGGAAATCCCGGGAAAGGGGTGGAATGATCATAGTTTGCCTGGGGATTAGGTTTTTACATAATCCATGTATTTTAGGCTAGTAAATTGATTACAATTATTGTATATTTGTTTTTAGACCAAGAAAAAGCAAGAACTTCAGAAAATGAGAAGGCTCCGGTTCAGTAGAGCTTTTGAATAATTCAAAGTAGGTGATGGTTGTGTTTTACCAATATGCATCATGTGTTCATGTACTACTACTTAGTATTGTATGAGTTGCATGCTTAGGGAATGGTTTATGGATGTCTAATTTCCAGTTAACAGCCTTGTGAAATGAACTAGTTTTTATTGCTTGTTGGTTTTGCAAGTGTATTGTTGTTCATTGTTGTTCATTGTTGTTGAATGTTGGATTTTTGTGTGACATTCAGTTGGCTCGGGTACCACACCTGGTACAGGTTACTTATTGGTTGGCCCGTGTACCACACCTGACACGAGATACTATTCAACTGGCTCGGGTACCACGCGTGGTATGGGAATTACAAATGGTTGGCTTAGGTACCAAGCCTGGTATGGGTTTTCTTTACTTGTATTGGTTGTATTCTTTCGATGGTTCTATGAGTGGACCGGTTGTATTCTTGAAATGTGATTTATGTATATAGTCCATGAGAGGCCGGGTGATCATAACTTAATTATGAGATTGGTCTTAGTGTAGGGCAGGATTGCATGTCAACACTTAGGTGGTGTTAGAGGGATCCCAAGGTGGGTTCGGACTATGTGGAAAGGTCATATATGTTGTTTCCAATGGTTTTCATTTGGTTACATGTGGTTTCTAAGCTAATAAAGAGACTTGTAGTCTGGTTATATTATTGGCTTGTTTACATGTTTACTTTACCTTATTCAACTTTAGTTATTGTGCATATTTTGTTTATTTGGAGCTGGCCGATGATCCTACCAGTACATGGTGGTTGTGTACTGATTTTGCACTTGTGTTTCTTTTTGTGAGTACATGCAATCTTTTGGTTACTGACGTACGACCTCACCTGTAGTCCCAGCGTTTCCAGATATCAAGGGTTATCTGCTTCGATCGAGCTACCTTGGTTTCTTTTTTTAGTTGTAGCTCACTTGTTTCGAGCTTAAACTCTCTCTTGTTTTGGGATTGTATCCCCGTATTTTAGAATTGGTAGGTGTTTTTGTACGATGACCTTCAGGTTCTAGGGAAGATTTTTCCGCAGATTATATTTATTATAGTATTTGAGATTGTGAATGCTAGTTTATTTTATGCAACTGGTTTTGAGCTGTTAGACTATGGTAAGTGTTAGTTTATTATTGGTTCGCTCATTCGAGGGTTGGGTGGGTGCCACTCATGGCAGGATTGGGTCGTGACACCGATCCAACTATCAAATGAACTTATGGTTCCTAGTCCTATCTCTAAGGATATAACACAGTGCACTAAATTGCACGTATACTTATTCATTTCAATTTATTAATCAGTTTCATGTATATCTAACTTATTTATTCAAGCACAACATGAGAACACTCATCATTTCAAACATGTCTGAAGACCAATCACAAGTTAAATAACTCAACCACATACATGTACTAAAATAAGTCTCAACTCCAATTTAAACTGTAACCTACATTGAGTGAAGAATTACCACCCACAAGTTACTTCGCAATTGCCTTGCCCTTCCTTAACACTTTGGAACATTCAAAGTCTATAAACAACAATTTATAAGAGTAATTTACTATTCAATTTAGGCCTTGGGAATTTAATTCACTAATTCTATCCTTAATCAAGGTTTGTAGCATTCCTCAAGAATCAATTAATCATTAACTAGCCCCATAATATTCATACAATTAACATTCCAAAGATTTCTTAGCAAGTTAACCTTTTTAGCTATTTTTATGCTTAATGGTCTCATCTTTATGGAACCCAAGGTTTCTCATTAGTCATAATCATGTTTAGAACTATCAATTTCATGCTAGGAATCATAAAAGAATATCATAGAATCAATTCTAGGTAACATTACACCTACCCATAGGGTTTTTCCCACTTTTCATACTTTTAGGGCTCTAAACCTACAAATCCACCATTAATATTCAATATAATAATCTTACAAGAATTAATGATTGATAAACGAAGAGGTTTATGGAGTAACTTACCTCAAATAAAGGAAAACACTCAATTCTAGGGAAAATTGTCCTCTGGGTGCTCTAGAATGAAACTTAGAGTTTCTGGGAAATAACTCTGAAAACAAACTTAAGTTTTAAAAAATTCCCCATCACTAATCACGGTGGGCCGAGTCTCACTACGACACTCCATTGTGGTAGGACTGGGCTTGCTATGGCAGTCTCATGATTGCTTTGGAAAATAATATTCTGCTACAGTGACTCATATCACCGAGACCCCATCTTGCCACAGTGATCTGAAATTTCCAGAACGTTACTAACTCACTCAAAACCCCTCATTTCACAATACACTTCAAATTCTAGACATCACATATCAACCCCGACATGGTAGCCATCATAACTGGAGTTGTATGAACTTGATTTCTATTTCGAAACTTCTATAAATGGATTCCATACTATCACATAATGAACCATAAGACTCCAACTATCTCTAAGGCACAGAATACTAGATTTTTGTCAAAGCTCACCCTAGCCTGAGATTTTATCAACTCTCATCCTAGGGACTTTTCTAGCTGATTACTTATGCCCTAACCTTTTTATAACAAAGGAACAGGTCGTTACAACATCATTACAACATCTAACGATTCACACACCTCAAAGTTTAAAATTTGCTTGATCTATGCCATCATTGCAAGATAGAAATCAATATGGGCATGATCATTCCAGGACATAAGGCTTGATTTATAGGAGAAGGTAGAGGTCAATTATTCTATCAAAGTATGATAACCACCATTCTTAAAAGAGTCGGGGTTCCTACAAAGAAAGGTATAGTTAGAGAGCTTGATCCACTGGCAAAGCTCTTTGATATATTGGCCATGAAGAATAAGGACACCTCCAATAAAGCAACTACCAAGGAAAGATTTAAAAATATGGAAGAATCCATAAAGTTCTTGACCATTGGCATTAAGAAGGGAATTGACAACAATAAAGCTAGACAAGACGAAGTCAAGGATATGAAGCAACTCACACCGGCTAGTCGTGTTTTCCTTGGCATTGATGCACAAATGGAGCATCCCAAAAGGCACCAAATGAAGATGAAAACTTTGAGGAGGAGTATAATTAGCTACAAATAGAGGGAGTCCCTTATACCCTTGACTTAATTTGATTATTATTGCGTGAGGATACTGTAAATTTTTAAGTGTGGGATGGATATTCTTTTGCTTAATTGTTATTCTTGATTCTTATCTTATGATGTATTATTTCTACCCCTTAATTGGTGGATTGTTATTTGATTTTATTGTTGTATTTTGTTTTGAATTAGTTATTTTTATTTTGGTCAGAGAAAAGTGAAAAAAATTATAAAAAGATTTTTCTAATTTTTAGTCTCTTTAGTTTTTCTTTAGTCTTTGAATGACACATCTTTTCACTTTTTGATTTTTCTTCCTGAATGTTCTTTTTCAAAAAGGGTGACCATCGAACATGGAAAATTTTACTTTTTAGTTATTGTTAGTTTTAGCGGTTAGATTAGTTATTATTTTTAGTTTTAAAAGGTGGGCTAGATCCTTAAGTTAGGATATCACCTCTATGAACACAAGATTAATTTGCTTGAAAATTTATGCAAAAATAAGAAGATGTGTTTGAAAATTTGTGCAAAATAAGAAGATAATCTTGCTTAAGAGACCTAAGATCATTTTCATGACTTGTATGCATGTGCTTAATATTAACTCTTGGTGGTTTATCTCCTAGAAATCTATGTGATAGTATACTTGGGTTGAATGTGTGTCATGTGTGATGTTAGAAATTACTTAAATTCTTTGTGTTCAATTAGTGTCTAGAACTTGCCTTGTGTGTTTTGTGAAGCAAAATAAATTTAATCATATTAAGAAAGTGATAGAGGCGATTCTTTGATTATCCATTCTTGTTATCTTCTTGTACATATCCTTCAATGTTATCCATAGTAAGCCCTTTTGAGCCTTTAGTTGAATTTCTTTTATAGCTATATATGTAGCCTAATATCCTTTATTATAAGACCATATTTGATCCAAAGAACTTTCATAGGGTACTTGATTTAGTGTTAAGATCTTGAAGGAAGTTAGAGAAAAGAAGAAGGGAGGAGGTGAGTTATGAACCTTGACAAAGAAAAGAAGTAATAAGTTAGCAAAAAGTTAAAGTGAAGCATGGGAAATAAGAAAAAGAAAGAAAAAGTATAACTCAAAGAGAGAATCCGTGCTAAGTATTAAAGAAGTTTAAAGGAAAAGGGAAGAAGTAGAAGGGGTAGAACAAAAGAAGAAGGAAAGAAGTAGCTAAGAAGTTGAAAGAGCTAAAATGTGAAAAGAAGTGATGTATTAAAAGTGCCTAGGGAGGATTAGTCACTATTTTATCCAAAATATTCCTACCCATCCCTTAGCCTACATTACAACCATCTTAAGACCTACTAGATCCTAGACATGAACTTTTTTGAATTAGTAGAACAAGTAAACTAACGGCAAGCTTATCATTAACCTTTTATCGTATGTGAATTTTCTTTGTGAGAGAGAGAGCTTGATGCATCATATGCCCATGTTCAAATACTATTTTATGAGTGATAGGGCATTTCTTAGATATGAGGGAACATGTTTAGTGCAATATGCTTAAACTTTTGATCTTCTATGTTGTGATTTCCTCTAAAGTTTTCGTGTATGTTTACTTGAGTTAGTTCTTGAGGTTAGGATGTCTTGAGTAGGTTTTCATGAGTTTAAACTTAAAGAAATATCATAATAAGAAGAGATGCTTGATTTTTATAGTAGGTGTATTCTTAAATTAAGTGAACTAATTATGAGTTGAAAAGATTGAAAGAATTGTAGTTATGGGGTAAAGCTTACTCGAAGGCGAGCAATGTTTTAAGTGTGGGCTCTTAATGTGAGGATAAAGTATTTTATGATATCGATTGCATCACATTTTACTTGTTTTAAAACACTTTTGATCTTACTTTATTTGAATTATGCTTGTGTAGCTTGTTTTGATGTGTAGATTGAAAAGTAAAGGATTTTGCATGGATTTGGAGCATTATGGAGCCATGGGACTAATTATGTCCTATTTCAACCAGGTTTGGCCCAAATGTCCCTAGTCCAACTAGAACCCTTCTAAACCCTATAAATACTACTTTTCTTCATATCGTTAGTATCTAGACATACCTTAACAAATTAAATTTAGATAAGAGCGGAGAAGAAGACAGTGGGGCATGTTTGAGGGAGAAACACTCTGGGACAGAAACCCAAGAGTTTCTACCAAGGTTTTTCTTTTTCTTTTGCCTTGTACAATTGAATCTTTTCTTATTTATGAGTTATTGTTATTGTAATTAGTTCATGAGTAGCTAAACTCATAGTATCTAGGGTTGTGGACGAATATGAATGTTAAAGTTAGTTTGATTGGATTTCCACTATTTGAGTTGCTTATCTTTTTTTGATCTTAATTACTTAATTCTCTGGCCAATTATTGAGTATTATCTATGGTTTGTAAGTTGAACTAGGAATAGAGAACTTACATATGTAATAAGAAAAGGTGAAACTTGGTCATGGATCCCTTCTGGGGTGAATGATTCGCTAACATGGATAGCAATATACCCATTAGCTTTGCTTAGTTGATACGGAAGATATATCATATGCACTTCACTATTGACCAATGACCATATAAATATAGACGTTAGGAATAGTCGAGTAGGCATAGTGGAAGTTTGGAAAGACTCTCAACATCACAATATCAACCCACAACTAGTAACTCGAGAAATCAATCAAATTAGTTAACCGATAACTCAACTAGATTATTCTAAGTCTGAAACCCTGGATCACTAATCATCTCTGAAATCACAAAACAACCTAAAGTCATCTTAAGTACTAGAATTATAGTAGTTAATGATTAATTAGCTAAACAATTTTCTCTTCTTTACATCACTGAATAGTTAGAATAGGAATTCACCATAGTTACCAATTCATCATTTCCCTATCGGATTGATTATCTGGACTTACAAGTCCTATATTACTTGTCAGACCATGGACACTTGCATGTGTATAAGCCTAATCTAGAGGTCCAACAAAGATTCCCTGAGGTGCACTAGACATCCGAGTGCCTATCATATTATGTCTGCGATCTTGTCGTGGCATGAGCAATGTGAATCGCGACAGACTCCCACACTGGTAAATTGAAGATGAAAAAGAATAGTGGAATCACTAGGCAACTGGGATCTCAAACCAACTCTGGATGTACGAGCATCCTTATCAACTTTGGACAAATAGATGGCTCTTGCAATTGCATGGGACTCTATAAGGGGTTGTGACACCTCAATGCCACCATGTCCTCTAAGCAACACCTCATCCATCTCTCAACTACCCGCAGCTCCATCTCCTCCAAATAAATCCTCCAAAGGACCCTTGCTCTTACTTGGTATAGCCAAGGAATCATCTAAGAAACTAAGGTCGGGTACAAAATGTATGGCATCCGAGTTTATTTGGCCATATCCTTCTGAAGTGTAGCCACCGACCCCCGAAGAGTGTCAACCCAAGAATATAATTTACCCATACTCTCAAGGATATGCATTAGAGACACTTTTATAGCCTTCTAAATATAGTTTGGAATCTTCGTAGCTAGCCAACTCAATGGTTATTGTTATTATGAGTCATTTTGTAAGCTTATGAATACTGCTCCCTGAAGAGGTCTGTGAGGAGGAGGGAGGCCTAGGAGGCATGGAACCAGTTATATCATGTCTCAACATTACAGGAGTAGGAGCATCAAACTCTGAATAGGTAGTGGGAGTGGCAAGTGCAGCAACATCATCTCCCAAATCATCAAACCCGGCTATCACACCCTCTAAAGTACTCAAACCTTGAGCAAGTTTCCTCTTTTTAACTTTAAGGGCTTTCTCGTCCCTCTTGAGATCTATATCAATAACCTCATTAGTGATAATATTCTTATTGAGAGGGTTGAAGTAAGGATTCCCAGCACGAGCACAGAGCAAGTTGATAAGACAAGGAAAGGGCATTGATGTGGCCTGTTCTCGAGATCTCTTCTTGAATTGCACAGCTACCAATTCCCCAAAGGTTATATAGGTTCCATCTATAATGCAAGCGATCAAGATAACCATCTCAATGGATAGCCGGTTGTCATTCTTTGATGGTAGCAACCTCTAATAGGACAAATCAAGCCACAACTTAGCCTCAAATTTCAAGTCTTCTCTAAATATGGCACCCCAGTTGTGGCCCATAGAGGTTGTCCTTCAGCAATAATACTAGCTACCCACGCATACTAACTATTTTTTGTGGCTATCTTTGCAGCATATGCAATCCCCAAAGGACCAGATCAGCCCAATAGATAGTATTACTAGCCACTGGAGTGATGTTTATATCTGTTCCTCACACCATTATAGAAGGTAGGCAAGGGAAACTTTCAACTGGCCTTTTGTGCTCCAAGGAATCCTGACGAGCTCGATAGGAGGTATAGAATTTTGTGACCAACTCCTGGAAGAATATCCCTTGTGAGTCGAGAAAGAGGGCCCAATCACGATCCTCAAATTGCTTTTTCATGGAAGGGAAGTCATCATTTAAGATATCTAAATTAAACCTTTTCTCCATTTTCAATTCCCTTCTATCACGATATGATAGATGAATGGGCTTCATTTCCTTAACATAGAACCGAGTTGCTTCCTCATGACTCACCGGGGCAGGAGGAGCCACAAGGGATTTTTTTTGCCTTTGGACTTGTTTTTTGTCCTTACGAGTGCCCCTAATGGGGTTAGCCCTATTTGAATTCATGCCTACAAAACAAGGTGAGAACCAAAGAAAATAAAAGGAAACAAAATATTTTTGTGTTTTCGAGTTTGTGTAATGGAATAAAATAAGAAAACAAAGAAACAAAAATAATGTAATGTAAAAGAAGGAAACATGGTCAAGCTTTCTACCCTGCTTTAGCGTGACACTTGCATAAAAAAATATGCAATTGCGATTGCAAGTAACACGCAAATGCTAGGCAGTGAAAACAGTGAACACAGGGGGATATTGCGGCTCATTTGCATGTTACAAGTCAAGACTTGTGCTCATAGGTTCCACGCAAATGACCAGGCAGTGAAGGGTACCTTCTTCCTGGCTTTTTGCTTTGCACTTGTAGCTTCAAAGCAAGGTTTATGACTCACAAGTGAACAAAGATAAAATGTCCCCCTACTTTTGATCAATTTCATCAATTTTATGCACAATTTTTGACAATTACCTTAGCCAAACAAGTACTCAGACTTCCCCGAAGAGAACAACAAACACATGGACAAGTATAGCAATAACCAAACTTTACTTTAAATCATAAAAATGACAATTTCCCCTAATAGAGTCTCCATTCAATCCATCATTGGGAATCATCGAGCAATAAGCTCAACTAGTACGTGCATTCATAAAGAACGTATAAAGCTCACACTATCAATCAAATTTGCTTATTGGAACAAAGATACTCTATTTTGTCCATTTAACAAGCACATGGATAATCACATAAACTCTATATTATGATTCGAGAGGATTCTACCAACAAACCCAATTGAAATGATGATTTGCCCTTAAGAAAGACGTTATCCAATCTATCATCTGGCAAAATCATGCATCATAATCGAGCAGGGTTACTCAAACTTTACCCCCAACTATAATCAAGCAACAAACCACACCAACTATTGACATACCCACGAATCTCAACCCACATTTTATCATCCCAAAACATGCAGGATTCTACACTAACCTATGAAATTTAATCACGCAAAAAATCTACAAATAAATAATTGGGTGGTGGAATTTAAAAGGCACCAATATCACCACAAATTAATTCCTATTTGAGCAAAGATATAAACTTTAAACATAAAGTAATTCATATCGAGAATGTTAGTGTAAGAGTGAGTGGGTGAAGCACAACAAAAGATTGAAAACTTGAAGCTTGTGACAATGGTAAATCTGGTTGTTGGGGTCTCACGGGAAAAAGGAACAACAGCGGTGGTGGTTGGTGGTGTTGCAGTGGTGAGTGGAGTATGGGAGTTAGCACGAGAAGATTGAAGGTTTGTGTGGATATGGAGTGTTGTGTTAATGGAGGTTTAGAGAGTGTGAGGGAAAAGAGAAGAAGAAAAGCGGGTGAGGTGAAAAAAAGAATAAAGAGGCACGAGTCATCCACCAGGTCGGGGCGGTCAATGGGTTAGGTCAAAGTTTAAAAGGACTTACCTACATTTGCGGTTGACTTGTGGCACAAATTCCCACTTGTGGTCTGCAAGTGACATGCAAAGCATGATTTTTGACTTATTTTTACTTCAGAGATCTGCTAATAAGTTCCAGTTCACTTGCGGTCACCAATTGGTGTTTACATGCCATAAATGTAGTATAAAAGATAGCAAATTCCTATGCTTTCCTTCAGTGGTCTGCCTAGGGATTATGTTTCAGTTGTGGATACAAACAACCATTTGCGACCTGCAAGTGTGGCGCAATAGTCCCCCTAGCTTGGCAATTTCCTCAGCACACTGCTTGGGCCTTGCGTTTCACTTACAGTTGTAAACGTCCATTTACAACCCCCAAGTGATTAGAAAAACCCTTCCAGTTGCATCAAACATTTCATACCTTCTTTCATTCTTTTGCATTCGTAAAACACACCAAAAATAACAAAGAGTGAAGTAAAATGAAAGAAAAATAAACACTTGAGTTACCTCACAAGAAGTGCTTGATTTAACATCGCAGCACGATGAATATACCTCAAATTCACAGTGCATTAGGGGGAATTCCTAGAGCGCCTGTAAACTTTCATCTAATAAGTCGGATGTACTTTCTTACAATGGACATTAGAGCATCCATATGCCATTTTTCCATTCTTTAGAGGCATGAATTGGTAGTGTCATTTGGACCAAGAAAAAACTTCTTCAAATTTGATGGACAAGGAGTGAACTCAAAACTCTGGTAAGTAGAGGATCTTATCCCTTACACGATATTGCAAACCTCTTAGGAGTCCCCTACATCCAATCCATCACACTTCACAGGATCCTCATCCGATGATTCCTTTACTAATTTTCCTTCAAGATTTATCTCAACCACTTCATTGCTTCTATCAATCTTGGAGATAACTTGAAATTCATTCGGCTGCTTTATTGATTTGCACACATTAAAGGTGACCTCCTCTTCACCTACACATAATTTCAACTCCCCGTACTCAACATCTACTAGACCACATTCGGTGGCCAAGAATGGGTGCCCCAAAATGATTGGCACCTCAAAGTCAACCTCAAAATAAAGCACTACAAAATCAGTCGAGATAATAAATTTATCCACCTTGACTAATACATCATACAAAATACCTATCGGGAGTTTGATGAACCTATCCACCATGAGAAACCTCAAAGGAATGGGCTTAGGAGATCCTAGACTCAATAATTTGAATATATCAAGGGGCATCAAGTTTATGCTTTCCCCTAGGTCACATAATGCTTTGGCAAATTGGTAAACACCAATAGTGCATAGGATGGTAAAATCACCTGGATCTTCTTTCTTAGGAGATAGGTTGCTTGTCATGTTAGCACTATAGTCATGCGACACCTCCACCATGCAAACATTTATGTGCCTCTTATTTGTCTACACATCCTTAATGTATTTGTAATTCTGGGCATTTGTAGCAATCTGTCCACCAATGGTTCATTCACAGAGAGTTACTTTAGCATAGCAAAGAAATTTCCAAATTGGGCCTCCTCCTTCTTTTGCTTTAATCTTTGAGGGAAGGGAGGGGGACACTATGAAAAAGGCAAAGGAGCTTTAGATGCCTTGCCCCCATTTTCACCCTCAATATCAATCACCACTTGAGGATTGGGTTCTTGCACATTCTATTGAACAACATTTTCAACCATGATCGGCTAATTTACCTTTGTCTCTTAGAGATCGGGGATTGGAACATCAATCTTTGGACTAGAAAATCACCCGACAAAGATTCAACTTTCTTTCCTTTCAACTGAGATTTATCGACCATCTTCTCTCCACCCGGAATAACATCAACATCTTCAGCCACACCACTAAGCCTTTTTCCACTCCTAGTCATGATTGCCATGCAATTATTATCATTCTTTGGGTTTGGATAAGTATTAATAGGAAGTGTGCCTTTGAGCCTAGGATTCATCTGGGTGGTCATTTATTTGGTCTTTAATATGCTTTATGGAAGCTGAATAAGAGCTCACGGTTTGGCTTAGGGTGGATACTTCACCCTTAAATGCTCTAACACCCATATCAGTCGACTCAACTCTTCCTAATACTCTCACAAGCATATCTTTAATTTAAGAGCTTTTGAGATCACTCACAGAAGCTTGAGCTTGATTAGTATCGGCCTTAGGAGGTGGAACATAAGCATTGTCACTCTGATTATTGAATCGGTCTCTTTCCTTATCCCTATCTCTCTAATTATCATCACGCTCTCGGTCTCATTCTTGGTCTCTCCAATTGCTATCCTTTTCTCTATCTCTCCAAGTGCCAGCATGATCTTTATTTCAACCTTGATTCTCATTTCCTTCTCCCCAAGAGCCTTTATTGGCACCTTGGTAACTAGGATGGGAACATGTACCTTGGTTCGATATGAAATGAGCTTCCTCATCATAAAGAGAGTACACGTCATCATCTTCATGCGCTCTAATCCCTTGGGAATAAATTGCATTTACACTTTTAGTAATTGCACCCATGACATACTTAGTGAGCAAGTCCAATTGGGTCATCATCTTCACCATAGCTTCTTTCCTCTTTTTTTTTGCCTCATCTCCTTTGGTAACAATTGAGAGGCAACAACTGTTGCTACCTTGACTTCCTGAGTGTGTTAATCACGGTTCATCTTTGTCATCTTATCAAGCAAAGCTAAAGGTTTGATCCATCAAGTAACCTCTGGCCAGGTTATTAGCAATGGCTTTATTGATAGAGTCCAAAGATCTATAAAAATTATGTAGCGAAACCTCATCCGAGAGACCATATGTTGGGCCTTATTGTACCTTTTTTTTTTTAAAATTAATCATGCCTCATGAAGAGGTTCACTAGGCAATTATCTAAAATTTGTGATCGCATCACAAAGTTGAAGCATACGCCATAGATGGAAGAATCGATCAAGAAAAGCTTCAATGAGATTATTCCAAGATATAATGGAACCTTTGGGAAGTTCCTCAAGTCATGTAGTAGCTTCCCCTATCAAGGAGAATGGAAAGAGCCTCAAACAAATCGATTCTTGATTGATACTTGTGATATTGAAAGGTTGGCATATCTTTATAAAATTCTTAATATGAAGATTTGCATCCTCATATGGGTTTCTGCCAAATAGCCCGTTCATTTTCAATAAATGCAATATTATACTTGTGACATCACATATGACATTTCCTACTGTTTGAGGTAGGCGAATGACACTTGCCACACCGGTATGACCTATAGGGTCATCATTATCTATTTGACAATCAAAACTAGAATTATTGCTAGCGTTGTTACTCATGTTTCACCTATCATGATTCAAAAGCAACAAACAAAGTGAATTGAGTAACGTGCAAACAAAGGTGAATTAAAATACAAAAAAAGGAAATCTAGAATTTTGATCCCCGGTAATGGTGCAAAAATTGATAATGTCCAAATCCACCATCTCATTCAAGAGAAGGTGTACATGTTCATTTGCAATATAATTTACCTAATAGGCAGGGGTAGATCCTATAGGGATTAGGACAAATATTAAACTAAATTTGTATTTTAAATTACTACTCGAATGCACATTGCGTAAAATAATAATTAAGTAAAAATGGAGAGTTATTTGTGATGAGTTTGTTATAATCAATGGTAACCAAATTCAGCACATAACACACTTGTATTAAATCAAGTAAGAAAGTCTAGGGGTGTGTTTGGATGCGGTAGAAATTATAATCGGGTATTTAAGAATTGACTTCGATTTGATTATATCATAGGTAGCATTGGTTTAGACTACGATCAACATTTCTCAACCCAAGAACATCTCTACCTTGGGTTTTCTCAAACCCCAGGATGATTTCACAATTAACCAACTAATTTGAGCTCAAGTGGACTAAGATATCTTAGCCTTAGTCCTTAGATGGAGAATTCCCCAAATTCTTGCCAATGATTCTTTACTCAATTCAAATCCCCTTTCTCAAGCAAGATATGAACTAGAGAAGTAAATCAATGTTTGCAACCATCAATTATATAATAAAAACTTAAAGGAATCATTGGACCCATCAATAATAATCAAATCTCAGAATAATTAATAAACACCCAATCACAATTATACACCCATCAGTACACACACTCCTAGAAATAGAATAAGCTACTCATAGTAATAGAAAAGGATATTATACCCAAAGAGTTTTCCTCCAAATCGGCCATAAGTAGTTTTCAATTGAAATTCCAAGCTTTAATTCAATAATAATGGTGTTTTCTCCCTTTCTAGTACACGTTCAAAAGAGAACAATTAGAATAATTCCTAAATTCTAAATCTATCCTTGAAAATCCCCAATTTTGTCTAAAAGATCTAGATAAAAATACCCTCACATTAGCACTTGCTTTTCATTTGCGGTTCACTTGCGGGTGTAGTTGATCACTTGTGCCCCACAAGTTCCTTCTAATGCTTCTAATTTACTGGTTCATTTTTGTAGCTCGTTTGCGCCTGCAAACCGCCAATTACATCCCACAATTGTCCAAACCAATCTTCCAAAATCTTATCTTTGCAGCTTGGCTTTTGCCCTTCATTTTTGAACCACTTGCGTCTGCAAATGCCTTTTGCCTTTAGCAACTGCCAATTTTTGGCTTGATTTTCTTTCTTTAACTCAACACTTGGGTTTTTTCCTCACTTCTTACCTTTTTGGGTTCTAAATCCGTGTTCTTTATCAAAACTCTTGAATGCCTGCACATTCAAACATCAAGACATAAGAATCATCTTAAAAGCATAAGATTTAGGCAATAATTAATGCTTAAGAGCTCAATAAGTTGGTAGATTACCAACTTATCACCTTACAAAAATGAGTCATCTTCTTAGAAAAATTGGTGACATATTCCCTCATCTTTGGTAACTCAATTTTGTAAAACAATTCTATTTATGTAAGTCTACAATCCATACCCTAAATTGTCTTCACCAGCTTGTCGAATGTCTTATTCCTAAGCTTATCTGTCTTTGATTTCTCTTCTTGGTTCTTTAAGATCTTATCTTAATTTTCATGTATGTATTGCATTTTATCCACAAAAGTTGGTTGAATGTTAGATGTAGTGTTTGAAAATATCCTTAATGTTTGTTGCTATACATTCATCAACTGTGTATGCATTGCTTTAGGAATTACTTGGATTGGTTGGGTTGGGGTTCCTCTTGTCAATAGATCTCTGCAAAGTAGGAATTATGTTAGTGAATTAGGCTATGTTCTTTCTGCATCACTAGGACCATTAGAAGTCAAAAGTTTTAGAACTAGATGGTGCATCGATACGAGGTAAATTAGGGACTAACTCTTCAGACTGGCTTGTCCCTGTTGTGGAATTTTTCTTCCTCTTCTTTGAGGCATTTGATGAATCCTTAATGAGAAAAAAATCAATATTCTTGTTTCCTTTCACCTCAACATCTTAGGGTCGCCATGGTATATTAGCCTTCTTCATCAACTTTGTGAGAATCCAAGGAAAGTGTATTCAGTGTGTCATTTTGATTTGCTTGCAAGCTAATATGATTTCCATTGAAAGGACTTGCCCCACATCAATGGGATATTTCTTAATGATGGCAGCAGTGAGAATAGCCTGGTGGAAAGAATTTGATCATCATTCTTACACAGCTAAAGTCTTCCAAGAAAAAATCTCACCCAATTATTTGCAAGTTGGCTAAAAGTATCCTTTTTGATTGTAACATTGCTGAACTTTCAGTTTGGTACTTCTTATTTTCCTAACACTTTTGCATCCCACTATCGACTTTCAGCTCTAGAATATTGAAAATGTTGCAACTTCTTGACATACTCTGATGGATCTTAATTGGGCAAATAAAAGAGTTTGTTGAATTCTTTTGTATCTATTGAGACCACCACATTGCTGACAATAACAATAATCTATCCTACTAGAAAGATAGATATGTTTGCATAGAATTCACGCACTAGAGTCTCATTCACCTTGCTCATCCTTTCTAACAATTTAAATCAACTTTGTTTGACCAACTCTTGATAAAAATATAGGAAGCATTTGTTGACATGTATCAAGTCTATCCCTCTTTTAAAACCAGGCTTACTAGATTCCAAATGGGCATTGAAAGTTTCCTGAACATTCGGGTCATCGAATCAATTATAAGGAAGTACTTCTTTCTGTGCTTGTGTCACTTGTGAACCTTCATGGATTACTTTCCTTAAATTACCCTCGGATTGAGAAATGGATTTTGATTCACTCCTAGAATGAGATTCATACTTAGTCGATTCACCCTCAAGTTTTCTCTTTCTTGAATTTCTTTGAGGGGTAGCCTGTGTTAGTTTCTTATTTTGGACTCTTCTTTTGGAAAAAGATGAGCATTCCTAGAATTTTGGCCTTTCACTTGCACGAACAATGTAGTATTTTATTTTATTTTTCTTCAGATCTAGTGTAAGTGGTTTACTCTTCACATTTGCGATGGCTTGGTTGCGATCATAAAGGGAAATAGAAATCGTGTATCGCGATCGCAGTGAGCCCAGTCATAATAAAAAAAGAGTAGTGGGGTAAGGTCTGGGTTGAGTCAGGTATCACTTTGCATTTGCGAAGAAATAACTATGATCGTGATGATCTAGGTTTGGATCGACCTCACAATCGCAGAGAATGAAACACCTGGGCCGTTTTAAATTCTTAATTTCAAACATAAAACTCATAACTCAATTTTGGGAGCTTAGGAACTCATTTTGGGCGATTCAAAAGAGGATTTTCAAGATTTCTTCATCAGATATGATTTTGAACCCTTATTTATTAATTTTCTAATACTTTATTGATGACTTCACCCTTAAATCATAGTTAAATTGGGAATATTAGGGGATTTTGGGGATAAATCAATGAAATCATATTTTGAGGTTTTGGAGGTTGATTTTAACTCAATTTTCAATAAAATTTCATATTTGAGTTCCTTACGTTGTGGGTATTGTGATTTTCAAATAAAATTTTAGTTTTGCTCTTTTGGCTTGATGTTGACTTTTTGGACCTAAAATAGAAGCATAACAATATGGGTGTCTACGGATTTATTTATTTATGTAGAATATATATATATATATATATATATATATATATATATATTTGACCAGATTGGCTAATTTAAAAGCTCTACAAAAGGGAAAGGCTAAGATTTGAGTTTTTAGATTTTGGTCAAGGCAAGTTGAGACTTTTTTTGACTCTTTTTTGAAGTGTTAATTGATAAGTTGGTGATCTACCAACTTATTAAGCTCTTAAGTATGAATGTTTGCCTCAATCTTGTGCTTATTCGATGGATTTTATGCCTTTAACCTCTCATATGAAGGCATTCCTAAGATTTGATGAAGAAAAGGGATTTGGACCCAATAAGAAAGAAAGGAAGGCAAAAACTCAAGCGATGAGCTAAGAAAAGAAGCCAAGTCAAAAATTGGTGTCCGTGCAAGTGGGCTGCAAGTGGAAGGCAAGGTCTCAAGAACTGCACTTGGAAGTTGCAGGCGCAAATGAGCCTTTGAGGGATGCAAATAAAGCTCAAGACAATACAATACACTGGAAACAATTCAAGGGACCTGCGAGCCATAAATGGCCATTTGTGAAATGCAAGTCAACCATAAATGGCTATTTGCCCTTCGCAACTGAAAGACAAAACTAAGCACAAATACTAATATAGTGGCATTTTGGTAATTTTGTTTCTACAGTTTTAGGGGCTTTTAAGTACATCTTTGGGATTTGGAAACACATCTTTGTCTTTCAATACACCATTGGAAAGTTCTCAAGCTTGAAGAGCAACGCTCAAGCACCCTACACCATTGGAGTGAAGATTAGAATCTTAAAATGAGAAATTCATAAACCTTTCTTCAACTCGTTGCTTTGTATTGAATATTTATAGGTGCACTTCCTAATTTTAGATTCAGAAATTGTGTTGATAAATAATATTTGGATTTTTAATTTTTATCTTGTGATTTTGTAATTAGTTGAATATTTTCTAGTTTATGAAATGGGTCTTTAATTATCTAGTTAATCTTGTATTTGAATTACTTTCTAAAGGGGTTGATCACCCCTTGGACTTTCCCCTTTGCTTGAGTTGACCTCAAAAGAGGAAATTGAAGTTGGAGAAAGGTTAATTAGCATGAATTTGGGGCTTTAAACCTCATCTAATAGATTTGAGCAAGAAATAGGAAAATCCAAGTGTTGCCTAATTGGAAGATCTTTATTGTCACTTAGCTAGGTTCAAGAGAACTAGCTGAGAAATATTCACTTATGATCGAGATATATTCACTTATGAACTCTTGATTGAGGAGTTCATTTGAACATTATAAAAAATGGTGCTGTTGCGGGGTAACAATTTGGTTATTAAGTTAGTTTAGGATTTAAGCTTACTTGTTGTAGTCTAAACTTGTGAATATGTGTTCGTGATTTTTTTTTATTAAGTTTTTATTGTTAATTTCATGGCATCTTGAGATGAAAATGATTTTTATGGTTGCAACTCATATTTTGATGACCTATGTCCATATTGTGGAGGACCTCACTCTTGCAAGATTGTGAAATGGCTCTGGGAGAGAGATGTGTGCACCATCTCAATCCTATGATGGTTGTGATTGTTATTTATGTGGTGGTCAAGATGAACATTGGAGTGATTTTCCTAACTGTCATGCCCCATCCTCTGATTATTATAAAGAAAATACTAGTGGTATTTTTGAGTTTGATAAGAATCATGACTTTCCAAATGAAAAACAAAGTGTTGGATTTTCAACATGGAAGATGTGCGCCAGTCTTGACCAAATGGTGGAACCAAATTCAATATGGAGATGATAAAGTTGTTCAAAATATAGATTTTTCTATGAGTGGATTTGTGCGAGCTTTGATTGAGCCTCAACATGAAGAAACACTTGACTTAGATGAAATTATGAGCCAAGATTAGCTATTGAACCAAGTTTAACAATTTGAAGTCTATGGGGGTCAACGTGAAGGAATTTCTCAAAAGATGAAGGAATCTCTCAAAATGCATATTTAGAAAAGTCAAAATGATAACCTATTTGAATGTGCTATTCAGAAGTTGGTGGCCGAGTTGAATGCAAAAATTAAGGTATGTGATGCTTAAGATAAAATGATTGTAGATGGTAGTTTTGAGCTAATTTCCAATGAAGAAGAGGAAAAATTATTTTTATGAGCTAAGGGTGATTTGATAACCAACCTTCTCAAAATGAATTCAAGATGCCGAATATTGAAGAAATGATACTAGAGCTGAAAGTAAAAGTTCAACACATTATCTTTTAGGACTCTAGTTCTTTTGAGGGTAAGGATTTCAAGAATGTAGAAACTTTGGAAATGGAGACACTTGAATTGCATCTCAACTATTTTTTGATATTGTGATTGGTTAATGGGATGATAATCAAAATAATCGAGTCTATGGGGGATTTTGGAGAAGAAGGTCAAAGTTTCTACATCTTGGAGTTTGTCATGTCTAGAATAAAAAATGACATCCCTCATTAATAGGCCAAAGAGTTTAAGATGTGACACGAGGAAGTGGACTTCTTGTTTTCTTACCCTCGCCCCATGAGCACCGTCGGGATCTTGATTCAAAGTTGGGGCAAAAGTGTATATCCTCAAAATGGGGAGAAAAGTTATAACGTTACTTGCATCATGCCACAATGTTGAATCGAGTGCTTCTTGGGAGGTAACCCAAGCGTTTATTTTATTTTCATATTTTACTTCACTTTTTGTTGTTTTTGATGTGTTGTTAGGGATGCTAAAGATAGAAAAATTGCAACCTCTTATGGAAGTCACTGGATGTCTTTTTCTGAGAAATTGCGGCATGTAATTGGTCAATTGTGGTTCACAACTATAGCACAATCGCCAAAAAGTGAGATGAAAAAATTGGATAGAATTTGAGGCATTCAACGCTTCACTTGTGGAACGCAAGAAGGCATTTGTGGCCCACAACTACCAGATAGTAGACTGAAGATAACTGGAGTAATTTGGAGAATTTTTCACCACACTTACGGTCTGTAAGTACCCATTTGCGACTGCAAGTAAAACAAAAATGCCCGGTAAATTATTGAAGCCACAAATGTCAAAACTTACCTCTTACGAGTCAGTTACGACCACAAGTACCATTTGTGAAATGCAAATGTTGATTTTATAAAAAGGAGCCTAGTTTGAGGAGGCTATTGTTATAATGAGACCTCCCAACTATCCGAATAGGCACTCTGATGCCTAGAACAGTTTAGGGAGTTCTTACACCCTTCTCTCTCATTTATACTTGTGTGCGTTAGAGATAATGCAAGTTGTTTAGTTGGGGTTAGGTGTACAAAATTCATACTTATTTCCCACACCAGGCATGTTTCTGAATGATTCATACATGCATGGTTTCAATAACTCGCATTTGTTATTAGTAGATGTAATAAACTATGAGGGTTTTCTTTATATCGTGATTCTTTCTCAAGGAGTAAATTTTTTGTTTTCTTTATTTTTTGTTGTCAGAACAAGTGGTAATTCCCTATGATAGATTGGGAGGCAACTTTCTTAAGGAAAATTTTTGGTCTTAGTGTTGTGTGTTGAGTCGGTACCACACTTGTCTTGAGCGGGACCACCAAAAAAAATTCTTAGCAAATGATTTGAATTTGAGAAAAGAGGGGAAAAGAATCCAAGCATTCTCTTTGTCATGATCTTTAAATTCATTATTGGCTCTTTGCTCACAAATGAATTATTTGAAATTTTGTCAAAATTCATTCATTTTAATTGAGTTTGAGAATAACTTTTAACCCTGAGTGTTTGTGATGCCTTGAGTGGTGAGATCTTTGTGTGTTCTTGTGCATGCATGTAGTCTAGAAGTTACCTAGATTATGATTCAGCACTAAATCTTAGATATTACTTAGCTTGGAAGATGATCTTAGGTCCTCTTTGGATCGTCACTTTACCAAAAAGTCTGTCCCTTACATTGATCGTAGTCAACCCTTTTTTTAGCCTTTGACCTTTTCTTTGGCAATCATGTTACACACCTTTTGTTTTTTGGAATCCTCTATCTTTGGCACCTATCCTCCCTAATTTCTTAAAATAGAAATTGTGTGGATGATTGATGTAGGGAAAATCCATAATTTGGAGTTGTGCACAATGAAATCTAAAGGAGGTATTGAGCTTAAGTTTGGAGGTAGCACTGACCAAAAATTATGTGAATTGCTTAAAACGACCAAAAGCTTGATGAAAGAAAGAAAAGAAACGAGTTGATGCTAGCTTTCCTTTTGAATATTAAAAAGAGAAAACAAAGGTATTGAGATGAAATGTTTTGGAGAAGACTTGGGATGTGAGAGGGTAAATAAGGTGAAGTTAAACCATTGATGTGAGCGGTGTGCTTAAATTCCGAATGATAGCATTAGGGAGGTTTTAGTCACTTGTTCTAAATCATTACCTTCCCTTTAGACTAACCTTCATAGATATCAGCAAGTCCTTAGTAATTCCAAGTTTTGCAACTCTACATTAGTGGCAAAATACATGAAGAGCAAGCCTATGAGTTCTATGTGAGTGCACTTGAAATTTTTTGAGAGAGTGAGAATCATTTGTTCTATCTTATAATCCCTATTTTTGTGATATGTATAATTGTGAGGTGGATTCTCTCTTGCGGTGAGTGGCATTACAATCTTGGATTAAGTGGTTAAGTCTTAATCTTAATTAGGGGGAATGAATGCGACAAGCTGTAAAGTGAAATTGAGGCAAGTTTTGAAAGTGTAGTGTCAATGACTTGAGATGCTAATTGAATTTTTTAAGTGAAAATGTTCCCCGGTTTTGAATGAAAAAGTGAAGTCTCTTTGAAAAGAATTTTGAAATCATTTTATTGCATTATGCTCATGGTAGTACCAATCGAGATTAGTGCTTTTGTTTTAGTCTTTTTTTTTTGAGTTCTATTAGTCCTAATGTAGTTCTTTTGTTTTTGAAAATTGAGTCAATCCATTTCTTAAGTGAATATCTTTAATTTCTTAGGGACAAGCAATAGTTTAAATTTGGGGTTTCATAAGTTGGTGATCTACCAACTTATTGAGCTCTTAAGCATGAATGTTTAGCTCAATCTTGTGCTTATTTGATGTATTTTATTCCTTTAACCTCTCATGTGCAGGCATTTCTATGATTTGATGAAGAACATGGATTTGGACCAAAAAAGCAAGAAAGGAAGGCAAAAACCTAAGCGATGAGCTAAAAAAAAGAAGCTACGTAAAAATTGGTGTCTGTGAAGCACAGAAGGCGACTTAAAGGCCCAAGTGAATCGCAAATTGAAGGCAAAGACCCAAGAACTAAAGAAGAATTGCCCTTCGTAATTGCAGATGCAAACGAGCCTTTGTGGGACGTAAATGAAGTGCAAGACATTCAGTACACTAATAACAATGCAAGAGACCTGCGAGCCGCAAATGGGCATTTGTGAAATGCAAGTGAACCACAAATAGGCATTTGCCCTTCGCAACTGAAAGACAAAATGAAGCATAAATGCTGACGTGGTGGCATTTTGATATTTTTGTTACTATTATTTTTTGGGACTTCTATGTATATCCTTGAGATTTGGAAACACATCTTTTGTTGTCAATACACCTTTGGCAAGTTCTCAAGCTTGGAGAGCAGGGCTCAAGCACCCTACACCATTGTATTAAATATTTGTAGGTGTAGTTGCTAATTTTAGATTTAGGTATTGTATTAGAGATAAATAATATTTGGGTTTTTAATTTCTATCTTGTGCTTTTGTAATTTTGTTGAAATTTTGTTGAACTTTTTTAGTTTATAAAATTAATCTTTGATTATCTAGTTAATCTTGTGCTTGAATTGCTTTCTAAAGGGATTGATCACCCCTTGGACTTGCCCCTTTGCTTGAGCTGAGCTCGAAAGAGGAAATTGAAGTTGGAAAAAGGTTAATAAGCACGAATTTGGGCTTTAAACCTCATCCAATGGATTTGAGATAGAAATAAAAAAAATCTAAGTGTTGCCTAATTTGAAGATCTTTGTTGTCACTTAGCTAGGTTCAGGAGAACTAGCTGAGAAATATTCGCTTATGATCGACATATATTGGCAGATAATTGAGATTCTATGGCTTATTTTGATCAATTCATGATTAATTAGGAAGTAGATAATTTCTTTGCAATGGATCGTATGGATATTAATTGATTCTCAATTCCTAAACTTCTTATTATCTATGCTTGTAAAGGTCATTGACCAAATCTATCTATTCATTAGTCAATTGTATCTTTGTTTGTTTCTAATTTGAAAATCCCCAAAACAATTATAATTTTGCATATTGGATTAGAGTAAGTGGTTGTAATTCTTTGTTTTCTCAATTGCCTTTACATTATTATTTGTGGGATTCAACCCCGACTCTAAGTTGGGTATTTTATTGCATACAACTATTTACACTTTCGCTTGATTGGGGAGTGCATTTGGACGTTATCAAAAATGGCGCCGTTTTTGGGTAATAATTCTATGTATTGAGTTATTTTGGGATTTAATCTTACTTGCTTTAGTCTGAATTTGTGAATATGTGTTTGTGATTTTATTTTATTTATTTATTTATTTATTGTTAATTCTATGGCATCTTGGGATGAAAATGAGTTTGATAGTTACAACCCATATTTTTATGATCCATGTCCATATTGTGGAGGATCCCACTCTTTCAAGGTTGTGAAAATGGTTTCAGGAGAGAGATGTGTGCACTGTCTCAATCCTATGATAGTTATGATTGTTATTTATGTGGTCGTCAAGACAGACATTAGAGTGATTATCCTAATGATCATGTTGATCATGCCCCCTCCCCCGATTATTATAATGAAAATACTAGTGGTGTTTTTGAGTTTGATAAGAATCATAATTTACCAAGTGAAGAACAAAGTGTCGGATATGAAGGTATACAAGTAATGCTCCAAACCCTCTTAGAGCCGACATCTAAATTGGATGAGGAGGTAAATCTCATCAAACAATCTATGATGGCTTTGTCTACTCCTCAAGAAGAAGTTGTTGAAAAAGAGATTTCAAGCCAAATAGGTGAGCCAACAATACTTTATAACCACAATGAAAGTTGTGGAAGTGAAAACATGGATCAACTTAAATAAATAGATCAAAATTGTGATTAAAAAATCTCTAGTTCTCAAAGAGAAGAAGTTGAGGAGATGTTGAGAGGCATGATGGGGAGAACTGAAAAATGTGGGCCAGTCTTGACCAAATGGTGAAACCAAATTCAACATGGAGATGATAAAGTTGTTCAAAACATAGATTTTTTCATGAATGGATTTGTGCAAGCTATGATTGAGCCTCAGCATGAATAAAAACTTGACTTAGATGAAATTGTGAGCCAAGATTGGCTATTGAACCAAGTTCTAAAACTTAAAGTCTATGAAGGTCAACATGAAGGAGTTTCCCGAAATATGGAGGAATATTTCAAAATGCATATGGAGCAAAGCCAGACGGGGAGCTATTTGAAAGTGTTATTCAAAAGTTGGTGGCCGAGTTGAATGCAAAAATTGAGGCATGTGATGCTCAAGATCAAATGGTTGTGGATGGTAGTTTTGAGCTGGTTTCCAATAAAGAAGAGGACAAAATTTATATTCATGAGCTAAGGGTAATTTGTTAACCAACCTTCTCAAAATGAATTCAAGATGCCAAAATTGAAGGAAAGATACTAGAGTTGAAAAGAAAAGTTTAACACATTATTTTTTAGGACTCTAGTTCATTTGATGGTGAAGATGTCAAGAATGTAGAAATTTGGAAATAGAGAGACTTGAATCGCATCTCAACCATTTTTTGACATTGTTCTTGGTTGATAGAATGAAAATCAAAATAACCAAGCCTATAGGGAATTTTTGAGAAGAAGGTCAAAGTTTCTACATCTTGAAGTTTTCCATGCCTATAAGACAAAATGACATCCCTAATTTAAAGGCCAAAAAGTTTAAGACGCAACACCGAGAAAGTGGCCTTCTTATTTTCTTACCATCACCCTATGAGCATCATCAGGATCTTGATACAAAGTTGGGGAAAAGGTTAATATCCTCGAAATAGAGAGAAAAGTGATAAGGTTACTTGTGTCGTACCGCAATGTTAAATCAGACGCTTCTTGGGAGGCAACCCAAACTTTTATTTTGTTTTCATTTTTAACTTCACTTTTTATTATTTTTGATGTGTTGTTAAGTATGCTAAAGATAGAAAAACTGCACCCTCTTATGGAAGTCACTGGATGGATTTTACTGAGAAATTATGGCATCCAATTGGTGAATTGTGGTTCACAACTGTAACACATTTGCCAACAAGTGAGATGGAAAAATTGGATGGGATTTGAGGCATTCTGCACCTCACTTGTGGAACGCAAGAGGACATTTATGGCCAGAACTGGCAGATAGTAGACTGAAGACAACTGAAGTAATTTGGGTCATTTTGTGCCTCACTTGATCTCCATAAGTACCCGTTTGCAGCTGTAAGTGAAACACAATGCCCCGGCAAATCACTGAAGCCACAAATATCAAAACTTGCCTCTTGCGAGTCAGTTATAGCCAAAAGTACCATTTGTGAAATGCAAATGTAGATTTCTAAAGAAGGATCCTAGTCTGAGGAGGCTCTTGTTGTAACAATACCTCCCATCTATTCGGATAGGCACTCTGATGCCTTGAACAGTCTAGGGAGTCCTTACACCCTTCTCTCTCATTTATACTTTTGTGCATTGGAGATAATAAAAGTTGTTTAGTTGGGGCTGGGTGTATAATATTCACGCTTAGTGCCCTTACCGGGCTCGTTTCTAAATATTTCATAAGTGCATGGCTTTAATAACACACCTTTGTTATTAGTAGATGCAATAAACTCTTAGGGTTTTCTTTATACAACCGTTCTTTCTCAAGGAGCAAATTTTTTATTTTCTTTATTTTTTATTGTCGAACGAGGTAGAAATTTTCTATAATAGATTGAGAGGTGACTTTCTTAAAGAAATATACTGGTCTTAATAATATGTGTTGAGTCCGTGTCACACTTGACTTGACCAGAACCACCAAAAAAAATTCTTAGTAAATAATTTGAATTTAAGAAAAAAGGGAAAAAGAATCCAAGCATTCTCTTTGTCATGATCTTTAAAATCATTATTTGGCTCTTTGCTCACAAATGAATTATTTGAAATTCGGAATAGTTTGTCAAAAGTCATTCATTTTAATTGAGTTTGAGAATAGCTTTTAACCCTGAGTGTTTGTGATGCCTTGTGTGTGAGATCTTTGTGTGTTCTTGTGCCATGTAGTCTAGAAGTTACCTGGATTATGATTCAGCACAAAATCCTAGATATTACTTAGCTTGGAAGATAATCTTAGGCCCTCTTTGGATTGCCACTTTACCAAAAATTCCTTTTCATACATTGATCCTAGTCGACTCCTTTTTGAGCCTTTGACCTTTTCTTTGACTATGTTACACACTTCTCCCTTTTTGAAATCCTATATCTTTTGTAGCCAACCTCCCTAATTACTTAAAATAGAAAGATATAGTTTAAACGCCTTAAGTTTAGGGGGGAATGAATGAAATTGTATGGGTGATTGATGTAGGCAAAACCCTGAGTTTGGGGGTGTGCGCAATGAAATTTAAAGGAGGTATTGAGCTTAAGTTTGGAGGTAGTACCTAGAGAAAATTGTGTGAATTGCTTGAAATGACCAAAAGGTTGATGAAAGAAAGATAAGAAGTGAGTTGGTGCTACCTTTCATTTTGAATGTTAAAAGAACAAAACAAAGGTGTTGAGATGAAATAATTTAGAGAAGAGTTGGGATGTGAGAGGGGGAAATAAGGTGAAGTTAAATCATTGATGTGAGCGTGTGCTTAAATTCCTAATGATAGAGTTAGGGAGATTTTAGTCACTTGTTCTAAATCATTACCTTCCTTTTAGCCTAACCTTCATAGATACCCGTGATTCTGAGCTTTGTAACTCTACATTAGTGGCAAAATACATGAAGGGCAAGCATATGGTTCTATATGAGTGCACTTGAACTTTTTTGAGAGAGTGAGCATCATTTGTTTTATCTTATAATCTCTATTATTGTGATATGCATGATTGTGAGTGGGATTTTCTCTTGTTGTGACTGGCATTACAACTTTGGGCTAAATGGTGAAGTCTTGATCTCAATTAGGGAGAATGAATGCGACAAGATGTGAAGTAAAATGTAGGCAATTTTTGAAAGTATAGTGTCAACAACTTGAGATGCTAATTGATTTTGTTTTAAGTGAAAATGTTTTCCAATTTCGAATAAAAAAGTGAAGTCTCTTAAAAAGAATTTTGAAATGATTTTATTGGCTTATGCTCATGGTATTACCAATCGAGAGTAGTGCTTTTGTTTTAGTCTTTTTGTTTGATTCCTAGTAGTCCTAGTGTAGTTCTTTTTTAAAAAAAGATTGAGTTAATCCTTTGCTTAAGTGAATGTCTTTATTTGCTTGGGACAAGCAATAGTTTAAGTTTGGGGGTTTAATAAGTTGGTGATCTACCAACTTATTGAGCTCAAGCATGAATTTTTACCTTAATATTGTACTTATTTGATGGATTTTATGCTTTTAACCTCTCATGTGCAGGCATTTTTAAGATTTGATGAAGAACATGGATTTGGACCCAAAAAGCAAGAAAGGAAGGCAAAAATCCAAGTGATGAGCTAAAAAACAAGCCAAGTAAAAATTAGAGTCTGTGAAGCACAGAATGTCACTTGTAGGCGCATGTGGACCACAAATTGAAGGCAAAGTCCCAAGAATTAAAGAAGAACTGCCCTTCGCAGTTGCAGATGCAAATGAGCCTTTGTGAGACCAAATGAAGTGCAAGAAAATTCAGTACACTGGTAACAATTCAAAGGACCTGCGAGCCGCAAATGGGCATTTGTGAAATGCAAGTGAACCACAATTGGGATTTTGCCCTTCGCAACTGAAAGACAAAATGAAGCACAAATGCTGATGCAGTAGCATTTTGGTAATTTTATTGCTATAATTTTTTAGGGCTTTTTAGTACATCCTTGGGATTTGTAAACACATCTTTGGCTGTCAATACACATTTGTCAAGTTCGCAAGCTTGGAGAGCAAGGCTCAAGCACCCTACACCATTGGAGTGAAGATTGGAAGCTCAAAATGAGAAATTCTTAAACTTTTCTTCAACTCTTTGCTTTGTATTGAATATTTATTGGTGTAGTTGCTAATTTTAGATTTAAGTATTGTATTAAAGATAAATAATATTCGGGTTTTTAATTTCTATCTTGTGCTTTTGTGATTAGTTGAATATTTTTTAGATTATGAAATTGATTTTTGATTGTCTAGTTAATCTTGTGTTTGAATTGCTTTCTAATGGGATTGATTTCCCCTGGACTTGCCCCTTTGCTAGGGTTGAGCTTGAAAAAGTAAATTGAAGTTGGGAAAAGGTTAATTAGCATGGATTTAGGCTTTAAATCTCATCTAATGGATTTGAGCTAGAAATAGAAAAATCCATGTGTTGCCTAATTGAAAGATCTTTGTTGTCACTTAGCTAGGTTCGAGAGAACTAGCTGAGAAATATTCGGTTATGATTTAGAGATATTGGCGGATAATTGAGATTCCAAGGCTTATTTTGATCAACTCATTATTAATCAGAAAGTAGATAATTACTTTGCAATGGATCGTATGGATATAAATTGATTTCCAATTTCTAAATTCCTTGTATATCTTTGCTTGTGAAGGTCATTGATCAAATCTATTCATTTATTAGTCAATTGTATCTTTGTTTGTTTCTAATTCAAAAAAAAAACCCAAAATATTTATCATTTTGCTTATTGGATTAGGGTAAGTGGTTGTAATTCTTTGTTTGCTCAATTGCAATTCTTTGCTTGCTCAATTACCTTTACATTATTCCCTGTGGAATTCGACCCTAACTCCAAGTTGGATATTATATTGCATACGATCATTTCCACTTTCTCTTGATTAAGGAGTGCATTTGGATGTTATTATTAGTGTATTAAATGATTGTGTAGTTGAAAAATGGGTAATTAGGATCCCGTATAGGTGAGATGATCAATATTTGTGCGAGTATCGGTGTCATATTATAGGTATTTTAGATTTTATTTTCTATTCTATTGATTTATCTGACTATCTGACCTTGTTTATAGTGTAAAATTGGTGAAAATGTTTGGGTTTCTCGCTGACACTCACCCAGACTTTGATATTCAAAAGTTAGCTTATGAATTGCCTTTGTGAGCAAGTTTTCAATGTCCTCATTATATTGTGATTGTTCTGCGTTGTTATTTCTGTCTATTCTAATTATTTAAATTCGATGAAGAATCGATGTATATTTATGGTATTTGCATCTCATACATACGGACATGGACATTGATTAAATAAAAGGATAAATCCCAGTAAAAGATCATCTAGGATATTTACATATACATAATTATCCGGTATAGAATGTTTATCACCCAAGGAATTTCCACGTATATGGTTTCCCAGTATATAGTGGATATACGAATCTCGCGAGTCTCTCATGGATTTCAGCTAGCCAAGGTAGCGAGTATATACAGATTTTCTGGCCATGTAAGAGGCATATGCATTAATGATATCATTCTTACTTGATTGTATTGTTTTTCTATGAAAAGTGATTAAGTGATCATGAAAGTAGCTTTACTACTCTTTCTAATTTGACTATAAATTTGGACTGGAGCTTTAATCTTATATATATGTTGATTTGACATTAGCTGCTAGTTCAGGTTTGTTTTTATTGAAATTTGCAAGGTATATGAAGAATGTATCTAATTTGAGTGTTTAGGTCTATTTCTCGACATTGCTTCAGATTAGGTCAGTTGATGCTACTGAGTATGGGTGTATTAGTACTCACGCTTATTTATTTTTGCATCATGTGTGCAAGTGTCAAGCCTAATATCTCTGGATGGTGATTTGTAGCTGTTTGACTGATCTGCAGCCTTACTGGATCTCTCTTATCCCTTTTTTGTTATTTTTCCTTTCTTTGAGACTTTTAATGTTCATAGTGATATATCAAATTTCTTAAAGACTTGTACTAGTGACTTTCAAGTTTTGGATTTCAATTATGATGTTTTCCATTTTCTACTTCGAGTTTTATAAAATAAGTACCTTATGACTTGCATTATTCTCAATTTATTATTTTTGCATATTTATTTCTATTTTTGTGATGTATGATTTGGGTTGGTGGACCTATTGACGGGGGTATATAGGTTCCATTACTTCCTCGGATTTTGAATCATGATGGTGAGCTTCTTAGTTTAATCAATATAATTCATCATGTGATATTATAGAGTCCAATCTTTGCTTGATCAGCTAAGGTATCTCATACTTTGTCATGGTGTGAGACATACATAACGTGTATGCTAGTAAGGATCCATAATAAGCTACCTAGGGCATCATAGAAGATTTGTCCAAACCAACTGGATTATCCAAAATATACGTTGGCATACATAATTTCAGGCACTTGTCGTGCAAACTCAAATTTTCTCATTTAATAATACAACTCCACTTCATTACGTGATAAAGATTAGCTCATAATCATATTTAGATCAAATTCTCAAAATTCATGGTTCATTCTTCATAATGTTTATCATATCATACCATAATTCATGTTTTTTAGGTTAAAATCGCAAGACTCACAGAATAAGATTGTCATGAACATATAAAGAGTTTCATAGGAGATCATGGTGTTCGTAATGAATTTACATGAACAAAAAATATCATTTCATAATTAAACATTCTCATTTTATAGAAAAGAACTCATGGGGTTTTCAAATAAATATAGCATGGGAAAGAACAATGAAGTCCCACATGTGAGATAAACTTATATACCTTATTTTCTCTCAAAAAATTGGGGAAAAAATCTTAACTTTGATGAAAAATGTCAAAAAAATCCTACACTTGAGTCATTGAGAAGGATTGCTTTGAAAATCCTATGATCGCAGGTTAGAATCTTGTTAATGATTCGCATATGAGTGTTAGAAAATACTTATAATTACATAGGAGGACTTACCTTGGTGTGGGAAGGTGTTGAGAGGATAGGAAAGTTATCATAGGTCTCCAAAAACTGACGAACAAGTGAAAAGTTTTAAAAGAATCAGACTGGTGTCTTTTGTATAGACAGGGTTTGGTGTCTCGCGATCTCTAACAAGGTGAACTTTATCGCAATGAGCATTACATTGCACTCTCCATCGCAGTGAACTAATTCATGATGGGAATCACGTCATTCTATCCATTGTGTTCCACACTTAGCTAATTTTTTATATCTCCCTAATTCCCTTCACCGCGGTGCGTCCTCTATCGCGTTGGGCATCACATCACGGTCCTTACTGTGAACAATACTTAGTGAAATATTTTGTAACTTTGGTAAATCATGAATAACTTTTTGTATCGAACTCAAATCGACGAGTGATTTGATATGTTAGGATTTGAACATGAACACAGTGTCAAGTATGAACACACATTCTTATAACATCACACTATTCATCCCAATCAACTCTTATTTCTAATGCACAATAATATTCTTTGGGTTTGGGTTGAATTATCCATTTTCAATACTTTAGCCCTTATGACAGAAGTATAAGTCATTACAACCATGTCAAATCTCCTTCAATTAGTGTTTTGCCGAACATCTTGACTAAAACTATTTCAATCTCGTATGGGGTCAAATTGTTCCCCTTATTATCGTATTGTATATTATTATGTGCTCGTGTGGATTAGTTGTTCTGTCATATTTAGGAACATCTGGCATTATGAATCTCTTAGGAATCAACATCAATGTATCACTTGGCTTATGTGACACCTAGGTGTACTTCTTTGAATTAGGCCCTTTTAAAATCAGAGGGACCCTAAGAATTCGATCCATCCTAGAATGGATTTTCTTCATGCATTTCAATAATGTTGTCCTATAAAGGTTAACTAGAAACTACCATCTTTGGATTATCTGTCATTACCCGAGCCTACACCATGGATGTAACATGGTGCTTAGAGCCACGATTGACCCGAAGCTAACCCATGGCATGGCATAATACTAAACATTTTTGTATAGTTAAAACTGAGCGGAAGCTAAACTAATTTAAATGTAACTTACAAAATTCAACTGAGTACTTGCTGAAATAAAACTAAGTCTGAAAAATACTACCAATTGAAATAAGCTGAAATATCTGACTCTATGTCTGAAAGCCTCTACTAATGATGAGTTGCTGGGACAAGCCCCCCCAGCTAACTCTAAATGTGGAAAACTAAAAATACTAAAGAAAATGTCATGACAACCCATCCTCAGATGATGAGGACTCACCACTAGTAATCGTTGAAGTGGCACTGGATCATACTAACTGCTCTGCTGAGACTGAGCACCCGAACCTGATATCATAATATGTTACAGCATACAAAAATATGTGATTAGTACTTTGAATGTACTGAGCATGTGAGATATAAAAATTGTAAGATAACTAAACATGCTGAAAATACCGATATGCTACACTGAGTGCAAGAAGCTGAACTGTAGCACAATGACCCCAATAATAAATGTGAATAAAAGCTAACATGTAAAGATACTTTGAAAAATCATAATCAGATGCAACTGAACTGAACTAAGGGTCGTGTACAATTTACTTAGTCTGAGTCTATGGGAGAGTTTATTAATCGACATAAACCATTTGAGCTAAATGTGGAGTCCAATGTATACGCCCCATCGGGAGGACACAATATACCTTGCCAGGGTATAAGGGAATGATTAATATGATCACTAAACTGATGCCCAATTGGGGGCTAAATTAACCTATGATTGCATATAGTTTTGGGACTTTGGGTCAAACTTGGACCCTAGTCCAACTCGGTGTTAAGTAATACTCCCAACTGATTATACTATTAGCTCATTTTAAAACTAGTGTTCTAAAAATTGGTTTAGAACTTAGTTAGTCTAAATTGATTTCAAAAAATTATATGCTAAAATTGATCATGTTCTGTTCATACTAGATGCTAACATCTTGAGCTAAATTCTGAAGGAAAACTACTTTATGTGAAAAGTCTGTAAAGTCAAGCTAAGTTCGTTTCTTCTCAAATCTTGGGATTAGGAAATAACTATAGAAATTCATACATAATCATTTAAACAAAAATAGGAATCATGTAATATCATAAAGGAATCGAATTTATAGAAGACTGTATAATTGGGTATGAACCATAAATCCATAAATTCATGAAAACCAAAGTAAAAGCTGGAGGTTTTGGGAAAAAGGATGAAAAGAACCCTTACTGAGTACCCACATACCTGAAACTTGAAGAATCCTAAGCTGAAACTTAAAGATGGAGACTTGGAGAAGAACTCCAAGGCCTGAAGTCTGAGAGAGCACTTTTCTATTCTTTCTAAAGTTAGATCGAGGGAATTAGGGGAAAGGGTCGACTAAATCTGATAAAACCCTTCATTAGGGACATAAATGACATAGTTTAGGGGTTAAAAGAGTAGAAAAAGACTAAAATACTCCTGCTGGATGAGTCTGAAAAATAGGTAAGTTTTCTAGCATGGGGGCCCATGGAAGGAACTATGGTTCATGGAATCCAATCCACAGCTCGTGGAGTTGGTCTGTGAACCAGATATGTTCCATGAGTGGTGTCCATAGCTCGTGGACTTTTCCATATCTCATGGATCTCAAATCAAATTATAAGGCTTCAGGTGTTGTCACACTAATTTCCATGGGTTGAGTCCACGGTACATGGACTATTCCATGGCCCGTGGAACCCTCTCGTGAACCTTGTCTTGCAGACAGACACATTTTGGTAAGATACTCATAACTTCTTACTCCAGGCTTAGATTAACATGTGGTGAGTGGTGTTAGAAAGAAGACTCAAATATCTTTAATTTAGTGGGTACTAGGTCACCTAACTCTTTATATTCTACGAGAAATGATTGTTTGAAGTTTATCCTAGTAGAATCTTATATGAGAACTTAATCGGTAGAAGTTCTTTCAACATAACTTGGTGCTAGAAGTTTATTAGGACTATGATTTTCATCTAAAGAATTCACCAAATTAGGGAATTGATCATTACACTTATGAAGAAATGTTCGGGTCCTAGCTTAGAACTTTTGGAGTGTTACAATATCTCCCCCTTAGAATCATTCATCCTCAAATGAAGACTAACTAGGCTTGGATAGTAGGGAAAGGGCTACAATCCCACTAACTAAGTCCTAAAAAGTTAAAGTAATTACATGGTAACTGAATTCTGACTGATATATAAATTAAACTGGACTCATGAGACATGTATGCATATTGAGAGCATACGAACAAAGGAATGGGACATGAAGTTGATGGGAATACTAAAGAGGAACCTGTTACTTCAAGCTGGTACTGAACTGGAAGGAAAGAGGTGAGAGTACTTGGTCATCGTATTGGCTTTTGCATCCCAAGTAGCTCCCTCCACTAACTGGTTCCTCCAAAGGAATTTCACCAAAGCGACTTCCTTATTTCTCAACTTATAAACCTGACGGTCATGAATATCAAGTGGAACCTTTTCATAAGAGAGGCTATCCTTTATGCCTACACTTTTTAATGGCACAACAGAGGCTGGATCACTAATGCACTTCTTCAACAAGGATACATAAAAGACTGGGTGCACCGATGCTAACTCTGCATGCAACTTTAATTCGTAAGCCACATTGCCAAGTCTTCTCAAAATCATATAGGAACCTACATACCGGGGACTAATGTAACACCCCATAATTAGAACCAGCTTTTAAACTTAGAAACTTTAAAAAATTCTGAACTTCTAAGAACAATAAGAGCAAATCGTGAGCCATGGATAAAACCATGAGTTGTGGAAAGGACTCGTGAAACCAGTCTACCATCCTCAGGTTTGAGAAATACGAGGGAGTTTTATGGTTCGTGGATAGTTCCACTACTCATAGAATTAACTCGTGAAACTCAGACTGAGGGCAGTCATTTTTCCTGGAACCATGAGTGGATTATGCATACCGTAGATGGTTCTATGAACTATACTGTTAGTTCATGAAATCAAGCACCGTAGCTGATCATTTAGGCTAGAAATCATGACAAGGAACCACGAGTCATGGTTCACTCTACGACTCGCGAATTGCACTCGTGAAACCTGAAGCCAAAATTTTAAACAATTTTTTTATATTAAATCTCTGAGTTATTTTTGTAATTACCCACCCTTTTAACTCCTAAGTGAGGTCATTTTGGACTCTTTTGGTAGGGTTTTATCACTAATTAGCCTAAGTTCTCTCCCAAACTCTCATTCATCTTCTAAAAGAGGAAAAAGTCTCTTTCCTTTCAAGTTCCAAGCTCCAAGCTAAGGGTTCATCTTCAAGCCTTCATTCTTCTCATCCTAGGTTAAGAAAGCTTCAATCCAGGTATGTGGGTATTCAATAAGGGATTCTTTCACCCTTATGCCCAAAACCCCCAATTCTTTTATATGGATTTCCATGAAATTCAAATTAGGGTTCTTACCCAATTCTCATGGGCTTTTCTATAATTAATTTTCTCATGATTCTACCATGAAATCAAATTCTAAATTGCATGATTTTTTGTGAGTTTTTGCAAGTGAATTCCTACTTCATGAATTGAAGGCTTAGTCTAGCCAATTTTGCATGCATGGATTGATTTGAGTAAATTGGTATATGATAGAGTATGAACTCATGAATTTCAAGAAACATCATGCCTAGTTCCTATATTTTATGAAAGTGCATGTGATTATGAAATTGAACTAGTGCCATGCAATTTTTAAGTTATGAATTATCATGCAAGACAAGACACCCGATGTATCATCAATGCTCATGAATCATTTTCTAAAAATAAGGTTTGTGAGTAGTATGAAGATCCAGGTTATGAATGTATTATGAACAAGATTTGACATCTAGATATGTCACATGTATATGAGCCTCCTATTATATTTTGGGAGTAGTATTTAGCATCGAGCAATGAGGGTTCTAGATAACCCAAATCCAAAACTATGTTGCCATCGTAGGTTGCCCTCCGTGGCTTATGATAGGATCCTTATGACATGGTTCTAACCTTGGCCGATTAGGCAACCTTTTTTAGTATAGGTGCATGACAATGAACTCCATGTAACTCATCATGGTTTATGTTGGTTAATAAAAACTCTCATATGACTATTTTCAAGCTATGAAGTTATATGATATTTAACTTTGAAACTTGACTTCTATTTCATGTCTTAAGCTTAAATCTTGATATTTACTCATGCTTTCTCTTAATATGCATGAACTCAGTTTAAGCATGTTTTAAGTATGTTTTTACCATGTTATTAAATAAACTCACATACTCTGTACATCCTATAGTACTGACGTATATTTCATATTGTATCCTAATATGATGCAGATTCAGATTCCCTCTTCCAGGCTTGTGGCTAGAGACCGTTGGCTATCCAGTGTTGATTGGTGAATCCTCATCTTTCGAGGACTAGTATGATTCTTAGTTAGTAGGTTCCTTTATTTCAGTACTTAGAGTTAGCTGGGGTCTTGTCCCAGTAACTCGTATGTCAGTTTTAGAGGGTTTTCAAACACAACTAGATATTCTGTATTTTAGTTCAGATTTTACCACTATTAGACCTTTACATTATGTTTAGTTGGATTGCCTACTTCCATTATGTTTGTCATTATGTTGTTCACGTCATGCTAAGACCAAAGGGTTAGCTTGGGGTCACTTGTAATCCTATGTCCCATGTTACGTCTAGGGGGTAGCCTCAGGGCATAAAAAACTTGGTATCAGAGTATCAAGTTTAAGAGTCCTAGGGTTTCTGAAAGTCGCATCAAGTAGAGTCTCCTTCATGACTGTGAAGCGTGCCACACTTATGATAGGGAAGCTACGAGATGTTTTAGGAAAAACTTTACTTCTTTCAAGATCAATATTGTGCGATAGTGTTTAACTCTATTACTCCTCTAATCCAATTTTTATGCATTTCAGATTATGCCTCCTCGATGTGCCATGCCTCACCGGGCCAATACTCGATATGCTTATCCTCTAGTTCCGAACCACCACGTCACTAATGCGGAGTTCAGGACCGCTATTCAGATGTTAGCTCATGCAATGACCAACCAGGCCAACCCCCAGCACCTGTTCCTGCTAACTCTCAAGGTGGGACAGTTGCGGTCAGAGTTCGAGACTTCATTCGCATGAACTCGCCTGAGTTCTTGGGTTCTATGGTTGGTGAAGATCCACAAAATTTCATGGATGAGGTGAAGAAGATTTTGAAGGTGGTGCAAGTTGACAGTGTGGATAGTGTTGAGCTAGCTTCCTATCAGCTCAAGGATATGGCTCACATTTGGTATACTCAGTGGAAGGATGCTAGTGCTAGGGATGCGGTCCTTATGACTTGGGAGTGCTTTGAGAGAGCATTTCTTGATTGGTTCTTCCCTAGGGAGTTGAGGGAGTCTAAGGCCAAAGAGTTCATAAATTTGAGGCAAAGATCTATGTCGATTCAGGAATATGGATTAAGGTTCACCCAGCTTTCTCGATATGCTACTTCTATAGTGGCCGACCCAAGGTATCGAATGAGCAAGTTCATTTATAGGGTGTCAGACTTATTGAAAAAGGAGTGCAAGTCCACTATTCTTTTAGGGGACATGGATATCTATAGGCTTATGACCCATGCCCATCAGATCGAGGGAGATAAGTTGAAGGAAATGGCAAGGGACAACAAGCGGACTAGATCAGAGAGTTTGAGTTTTAGCCATCATAGGTCCAGAGGCGGACATCGTTCTTTATTTCATAAGAGGTCATCAGAACCCATGCATTCTTCAGCTAGTTCTCCTACTCAGGCCCCCAGGCCTAAGCATGATCAGTCAGGTAGAGGATAGGGTTTGCAGTCTCAGAGGAGTGTTGCAAAGGGGCTTTCCTATCCTATTTGCAACAAGTGTGGGAAGAATCACCTAGGAGAGTGTCATTATGGTACAGGTGGATGCTTTGGGTGTGGATAGATTGGACACATGATTAAGGATTTCAATTCAGCCAAGAAGGGACATGGAGGTGGCAGGACTCAGTCTACTTCAGCAGCCCCAGAAGGTCGTCAGGTTCAGTAGGGTACTGCTTTTGGTTCAGGTAGTGGTCAGCGCCAGAACCATCTCAATGCTATGTCATCTCGCCAGGATCAGGAGAGTTCCCCAGATGTTGTCACTGGTATGTTAAAAGTCTTCTCTTTTGATGTTTACGCTTTACTAGACCTCGGAGCCTCCTGTTGAATATAAATTATTCATGTATTTTAATATATAAAAATACTAATTTTTAATAAAAGAATGAATAAATATATTCAATTCTCCTGTATTTTCTAATAAATCTTGTAGGAAGAAGAATACATGAGGAACAAGAAAAAAGATATAAATCAAGGAAGGAAGATGCATCCCTACAAATTCATCAAAGACTACACAAGGACAAGGAAGATAAAATCATGAAATTTGAAGGCCTTTGATTTCTCACCAAAGTTTTATGATAATTGTTATGTCAAAGTCTCACCAAGATTTCATGATAAATTATCATGTCAAATTCTCATCAAGAACTCATGATATATTGATATTATCTTCCAATTTCTCACCAAGGCCTCCACTAGGAACTTTCCTATAAATAGGCATGTGTTTGTAGAAGGAAATTATCCAACTATCATCCATTTAGTATTTCAACTTTCTTTTTAGTTTTCTAGGTTTTCTAAGGAGAGGAAAAGAGTTAATCTTGGTCTGTTTCTCTAGCCTTTTTCTTGTAGTAAAAGTTCTTCTTGTTTTATTTAGTTTTTCTTTCTCCATAATGGAGTAATCTCTTTTTGTTGGGATAGTTGATGAAGCTTGGTATATTTTTATAATACCATCTCACTTTTCAAATATCTTGGTTTGTCTATTCGAAATACAAAATATACGGAGTATCTATACAATAGACTTTGTCTATCTAAAATGCAAAATATAGACAGGAATACAAGATGGAAAGCATGTAAAGTCTCCAAGGCGTCAGGAGCTTACCGCGATCCGAACTGCAACAGGCCTCAAACGATGGGAGGATCAGTGAGGGTGGATCTTATTAGGTGCTGCATTAGAAAAAAATGCAGAGTGTAGTATGAGTACCAAGACAACGGGTACCCAGTAGGTATCATAGGCCGACCGAGCACAGAAAGATGATATATAAAATAAATTACAGGAAAGTACACCAAATACAGGGATTCACCTAACTTTAGTTATAAAACTGAAAACAGAAATAATCAAACCAACAAGAGGGCAACAATAATAAAATCAATACAAGCAACCGACAATCCAAGTACACTCAAGTCAATGCGATGCTATGGGATATGATGTGATGTATGAATGCATAATAGTATAAATTTGGAATACCGCATCGGGTGCCCAGAATACCGTATCGGACTATTCATATATATGTATGTGTGCATATAGGAAATAAAAACCTGGAATAATGCATCGAGGGTCCAGAATACTGCATCGGACTATAAGTAATTATATTTTAAAATAAGACCCAAAATAACGCATCAAGTGTCCGGAATACCACATCAGACTATGAGTATTTATATTTTTTAAAAAGACCCAGAATAACGCATCGGATGTCCGAAATACCACATTGGACTATGAGTATATATATTTAAAAATAGCAGAGAAAAGGTCTGGGAATATCCCTTGGACTGTCCAGCCATGTGATCGCATACAGCAAGCTGGATCGGGTCCCAGCCTGCTTCTTCGCAGTCGTGAAGAGTGACCCACGCGATTGCGATGGTCAAGAAACCAGACCATCGTGAACGCGATGGCCACCTCGCGATCACAATGACCAAACTAGTCTGCAACTTTATAGCAGCAACCAGCAAACACAAGGGCTAAAAAGTCTCCCGATAGACCCTTGGGATTCAGTTGGAACCCCATGAATACAAACCAACCATGCTACCCTACCAGAAACAACATTCCAAACTCAATGGAATCAATGAAACTCCTAACGAAGGTTGTGTTAACGAAAATTGTCCCCACGCCCAAAAACTAACTCAGAACTCAATACCCAAAAATAAGTTTGGAAGCCTCGGGACATAAACCATAGGTCCTTCTAGCCTAAAGTCGACATTCTGGAGCTAACAGCGCAGATGGAATTTCCATTCGAGGTCGTCTTCTCCGAATGTTGACCAAAGTCAACCCCACAAGCCAAGCTGGCTTGAAAACACAGAAACCAACACAAACCCAAAATAAAAACTCCCAAACCCAGACCAAGTGTCCCACTAGACAAAAATCTTTATTTCGAAGCCAACGAAACTGTCGAAATTCAATTATGAGCATGTTTACCAAGAAAGTTGACCAAAGTCAAAGATTTTCTAAGTTCAAGTTCTAAAATAGGGATATGGTCATAACGACCTAAAAAATGTCCCGGGCACCAAACTGTCAGTCCCGACAAGTCATAAATGACCTGCAGCCACTGCGAAAAAGCTTGAAACACAAAAAAAGCACGAAAAAAGGGAAAATGGCCAGGAGGGTCATTACAACATCCACTACTAAAAGAACTTTCATCCGTGAAATTTAATGAAGGGAAAACACCAGAAGACTCAAACAAAGAAGGATACCAAGCCCGCACCACTCACTCGGAAACCCAAGTTGCCTCACCGACTGGATGTCACCCCACGGAGCTAAACCAAATGAAAACTACCTACCCCCAACACCACACCAGCCAAACTAGACTCCAACCTTTAACTCTAAATCCTCCAAAGATCTCCCAACCAAACTGACCCACAAGAATCTTAACTGGAAGCACCAACACAACACTAAAACCAGAGATCCAAGGCGATCGACACACCAACCCGAATCCTCAATACCGCAACCAAGTTCACCCCACAGGATCACTAACCAAAACTCTAACTCATGAACCTGCTGATACATAAAAACCCTTTATTTTGACTTGAATTCTTCTGCATCGCAATCATGAAGCTTCAAATAAGCAGAACACTCGAGCCTCTCGAAGTAGCAACAGTTATACCAGAGATTCATAGTTCATGTTACACTCAACCACGAGCGAAGTCACCTTTATACTCAAATTTAATCCAACTAAGTTATAGCTTACTATCCTTTGACACCCAAAATACTAACTCGAAGCGCATCCTCAAAAACCATAGTAGTTCAATCCCAAATGACCATCAACCATCGGACGAACCCTTTTGCTAAGACCAACCTCGTTATCTTAACCCATCTGAACTCGACTGAAGCTTGCACACTAGGGCTAGAAAAAGGCATATATGAGCACCCTGTGTCGATGGAGAACCTTCTGACCTAGAACGAACCCAGCCTCACTGAACCGTGCCAAGTCTAAATTGACTAAAATCAAATCAACAAGGGCAACCTGCCCAAAATACCCAAACCAAAATCAAGACCCTGCAAAGAGTGTGGTAAACCTACCACAAAGTCCATAGCCATTAACTACGCTTCAAACTCTTGAAAATACTATTGCTGCTCTAAACACTCGAACACTATTCAAATTTTAAGATCACCTTACTAGTCTCACCTCAAAAAGCAGTCCACTATGGCGTGAATATCAAGATAAACACCCCATAGGCAAAAGAAGGGTATCTAAAGTCCAGGGTCACCACCTAGATGTCGGCAAAGTCTTAACCCTCTAACTCACCCCTTTGGCATGAACAAGTTTTCTACTGCATCTGCACACAAACCTATAACTCTGAAGCATACAACATACCAAACTCCTTACCCACACAGACAGAGCGCAAGGACCACTAGAATTGCATATAATAGATGACCTCTTAGAGAACCAAGCCATTCCAACCTCTAACTCTTGAAATCACCAAGGCGACCATCGATCTTGAGGTACCACTAGAACCTAAAGTAGCCCTACCGGCTTCAACCAGCACAACCTGATTGATGTGACGCCAATTTACGTCACTTTCGACTCCTTTTTACTAAGAACAATCGTACGTTTTCAAGCAACCGTTGTTGTTTTTGATGTTTTTATGTTGTATTTGTAGGAAATGGAAATAAACACGGAAACGGAAGGAAATACGAGAAAAAGAGGATTCTGCCTAAGAGTGACGGCCTGAGTGACGGCCCGTCACACATGTGACGGTCCGTCACAGTGACCGTCAACTTGAGGCAGTGGTGCTGCCTAGCAGTGACGGCCCAGGCGACGGTCCATCACTGCCTTGACGGTCCGTCAGCCTGGCCGTCAAGTTAAGGCAGTGGCGTTAAGCGGCTGCCCGCGTTTTGGGGATTCCTAGCCCATTTTGGATTTGGCTTCCATTACTCCTATAAATACCCTATGATAGGTTTATTTTATTTATCATTCACCCATTAGTTTAAAACACGTTTTAGTTAGTTTTGAGATCAAACAACACGGTTCATTTGTATTGAACTCGTGTTCTTGATTCGTTCGTAAGTTCTTGGTATTTATTGTTCTTGGATATTGGAAGATTGATTGTTTCATTATATTGTAAGACTTTTCTTCCCTTTATTATGAATACAACTATTTTCTCTTCTTCTTCGAGCATGAGTAACTAAAACTCCCGCAACTAGGGTTGTAGGAGCCATGGCTAAAGTAGCAATATAGATTCCGGGTAGCGACGGGTTCAATTTACATGTAGTCACGTTGTTAATCATACTTTATGTCACGTTTTCTAGTGGTTGAAAACATTAGAACATGCCTAGGTTTAATTTGCTTGAGTAAAGAGATTAAAACAAGGAAAACTTGATTAACAACAAGGATTCGAGACTACTAACTCTCGTCTAATGATTAATGCCGTAACTGGATTAAGCTACTTGATGTTAGGATTGAAAGCTAAAAGGCACATCTTTTCGAGGTCGAGAGAATAGAAAAGGAAATTTGTTTATTTGGTCGAGAGACGTTTAGACGATACAATTGACGCAATCACATCGTGACACGCATATAGAAAGAACCCGGTTAAGCCTAGAATCGACATTGTTACAACGCCATGGTAAACTCATCCCTAGTTCATTCTCTCCTACTGATTATTCTCTTACATTATTGTTGCTTTTGTTCACGTTGATTACAAAACCCCCCCTTTTTATTTATTGGAAACGATTGACAACTAGTCACATAATTCACTAAAGTCTTAATCTTCACCATATTCTCTGTGGGATTCGACCCCAACCTTTGTTTGGGTTCTTTACTTGACAACGATCGCTTACGCTTCTTTAATTAGAGATGTAGTTTGAGCGTTATCAAAAAGTGGCGCCGTTGCCGGGGAATACGGTTTTTGATTAAGTCTGGTGTGTTTAGTTGACTTTTAGTCATAATTTCCTGCTTTTATTTTTGTTTGTTGTTTTTGTTTTTGGACAGGGTACAGGTTGTGCATGCCAAGTACCTGAGGTTCGGGGGAACAAATTTTACCTTACGACCCCGAACTTGCGAGAACATTGAGGAGAAATATGGCCGCACAATTAGACGCAGCAAGGATCACTGCAGAACTGTAGGCCCAACAAAATTTGAATGCTGGTGGTCTGCAGGATGATGTGGTACAGAATGATGAGGATCTCGATTTAGATGGAGCTGGCGCTACGGGCGCCATTATTGTTCCACCACTACCGCCTGGAGCCAAGTTCAACATCACTAGCACGATGATCCAGCTGTTGAACTTGAGAGGAGTGTTCCGCAGTGTTGCTGGTGATGATGCAAATCAGCACTTGATGAATTTCGTGGGCATCTGCAAATCGTTCGAATTGCCAGGAGTGAGTCAGACAGCGTTCAGGCTCAGGTTGTTTCCGTTATCTCTGTCTGATGAGGCAGCTTTGTGGTTAACAGAATTGACCCCCGACTCTATCGCAACGTGGGGAGAGTTGAGAGGAGCTTTCCTAGAAAGGTTCTTTCCTCCCTCTCGGATGATACAGTTGAGGGACGAGATTAGCAACTTCAGGCAGCAACCGCACGAAGCACTGCATGAGACTTGGTTGCGATTTAAGAAGAAGCTGACAAAGTGCCCCAACCATCAGCTGAACAACGAATTCTTGATGCAGACATTCTACAGGGCACTAAATTCGGCTACCAAGCCGACATTGGATAACGCAGCAGGTGGAGCGTTTATGGGTCGCACTTTTGCCTATGCCACAGCTATTTTAGACAGGCTCACCAAGACCAACAGGGCCTGGCACACACGAGATTCAAAGGTTGCAGCTAGCACCTATACAGTTGGTATGTCAGCTGAGCAGCGTAGGAAAGAGGAGGAGCGCGACCAAGACATGGCGCACCTGAAAACGCAGTTGGATCTCCTGACAAGGCACTTGACGTCAGGAAGTATAGAGAAGGTACACGCTGTGGGTTCCCAAGGTATAGAGACTGAGGAGGCCAATTACTTGGGGGGTTTCCAGGCCAATGGCCAGGGAAACCAAGGTCGGAACTATCAGCGAGACAACCACTATGAGAAATGTGGCTACAAAGAGCGTGACCAAGGAAAATGGAGGAACAACACCGATAGAGGTGGGTTGTATATACCACCTGGCAATCGGGACAAAACTGGCAGTGAGGCTGAGAAGTCCAAACTTGAGAACATGATGGCGAAGATGCTGCTTAAGGTGGAATCGACTGACTCTGGAGTAAAGGCAATGCGGAATGAGTTATCAACTTTGAGTCAGGTAGTGGAGTCACACTCAACCGCGATTAAACAACTAGAGCAGCAAGTGGGTCACATCTCAGCATCTCTAAACCCAAGGAAGATAGGTACCTTGCCGAGCGACACCATCCAAAATCCGCGGAATGATGCAAGCTGTATGGCGATCACCACAAGAAGCGGAAAAATATTACCGGAATCACATCCGGTAACCCAAACTCAAGGTGATGTCGCGGATGAGGAAGAGGCGGTAGAGGAGGAAACTCCAAAGCCCGCGGAGAAATGCAAGGAAGCTGAAAAGCTTCCAACTATGATGTTTCGACACCCACATCCTTTCCCCCAGAGGTTGAAGAAGAAAGCTGACGATGGTAAGTTCCTGAACTTCATGACCATGCTGAAGCAAATTTCAATAAACATACCATTGGTGGAAGCGCTGGAACAAATGCCCGGTTATGCCAAGTTCATGAAGGACTTGCTTACAAAGAAGAGGTCGGTGAGTTTTGAACCGGAAGACAACCTCCATCACTGCAGCGCTATCTCTTCAAGGTCGTTAGTTGAAAAGAAGGATGATCCAGGTGCGTTCACTGTTCCATGTACTATCGGGAAGCTCAACTTCGGAAGAGCTATGTGTGATCTTGTTGCTAGTATCAATCTGATGCCGCTAGCAGTGTATAACAAATTGGGTTTGGGAGCTCCTAAACCAACGTCCATGAGAGTGATGATGGCTGATCGGTCGGTAAAGCGACCCGTAGGGATATTGTCTGATGTGCTAGTAAAGATTGGCAAGCTTATCTTCCCAGCTGACTTTGTGATCTTGGATTGCGAAGTAGATTTCGAAGTTCCCATCATCTTGGGACGACCATTGCTAGCCACAGCAAGAGCCTTGGTTGACATGGAGAAAAACGAACTGACCTTCAGGCTGAACAATGAAATGGTCAAGTTCGATGTGTCCAGAGTAATGAAGCAACCAAGTGACATGAGAGTGGTCGCGGTCATCAATGCTATTGAGGAAGTCCCTGCGGATGTGTATCTTGAGGAGAAGTGTTTGGTCGAGACTCTAGCTGTTGTAAGAAGTATGGTGCGAGAGCGTAAACATGTAGAGGAAGGCGGTGAAATTAAATCTAGAAAATGAAAACACCGCAAGAGAATCTGCAAAGAAAGAGCGAAGAAGTTGTCGCGACTAGCGATGGAGCCCAAAGAGGAAGCTGGAACGCCACACTCCATCGAGTTTTCCTGTTTTGGAGACCCTGGCGGTCTCCAACATCATTCCGGAATTTGAGTCATATCGACTTCACAGGTATTCCTTTATTCTCACAGTTTTTA
>QJPP01002893.1:0-46307 GCA_003996215.1 Jaltomata sinuosa | reverse complement strand
TTCACTATTCTGTATCATCCGGGCAAGGCAAACGTGGTAGCGGATGCCTTGAGCCGGAAGGTAGTGAGTATGGGTAGCCTAGCTTCTCTTTCAGTTTCAGAGCGACCGTTGGCCTTGGACATTCAGTCCTTGGCTAACCGTCTGGTTAGGCTTGACTTGTCGGATCCTAGCAGAGTTCTCGCCAGTGTTGAGGTTCGTTCTACTTTAATTGATCAGATTCAGAGCCGTCAGTTTGAGGATCAGCAGTTGTGTGACCTTCGTGATCGGGTTGTTCAGGGTGAGACCAGTCGGGCTACTCTAGATTCAGATGGGGTTCTGAGGTTTGATAGTCGCCTTTGTGTTCCGAGAATTAGTGATTTGATTCAGTTGATACTTCATGAGGCACATTGTACTAGATACACCATTCAACCTGGCACAGCAAAGATGTATAAAGACTTGAGGCAGCTTTACTTGTGGAGTGGTATGAAGCGGGATATAGCGGATTTCGTATCTCGGTGCTTGAACTGTCAGCAAGTTAAGTCGAGCACATGAGACCTGGTGGTTTGATGCAGCGACTTCCCATTCCTGAGTGGAAGTGGGAAGGGATTACTATGGACTTTGTTGTTGGTTTGCCTCGTACTTCTCATGGGTTTGATTCCATATGGGTGATTGTTGATAGGCTGACTAAGTCAGCACCTTTCTTGCAGGTTGAGACATCTTATGGCGCGGAGAGGTTTGCTCAGATCTACCTTCGTGAGATTGTTCGGTTGCACGGCGTCCCAGCTTCTATCATTTCAGACCGCGGCACTCAGTTCACATCTCAGTTCTGGAGGGCTATTCAGCGAGATTTGGGTACAAAGGTTCATCTTAGTACCGCTTTCCACCCTCAGACAGATGGCCAGTCCGAGAGGACCATTCAGATTCTGGAGGACATGCTTTGAGCCTGTATTCTTGACTTTGGAGGTTCTTGGGATCAGTTTGTTCCCTTGGCAGAGTTTGCTTATAATAACAGTTTCCATTCGAGTATTGGCATGACACCTTTTAAGGCTTTGTATGGCAGGCGTTGCAGATCACCGGTAGGTTGGTTTGATGGTTTTGATTCTAGACCACAGAGTACAGATTTGCTTCGAGATTCCTTAGATCGGGTCCGAGCGATTCAGGACAGACTTCGAGCAGCTCAGAGCAGGCAGAAGAGTTATGCTGATCGTAGGCTTCGTGCCTTGGAATTTAGTGTTGGTGACTTGGTGTTTCTCCGTGTATCGCCCTTGAAGGGCGTGATGAGATTTGGTAGGCGGGGCAAGCTTAGCCCCAGGTACATTAGGCCGTTTGAGATTCTTCAGAGGGTTGGTAGCGTTTCCTATCAGCTAGCCTTGCCTCCGATGTTTTCAGCTATGCATCCTATATTTCATGTTTCGATGTTGCATAGGTATGTCCCAGATGAGTCTCATGTGTTGCAGTGGGATTCAGTTCAGTTGGGTGAGGGTTTAGCCTTTGTTGAGGAGCCGACAACTATTTTGGCCAGAGATGTCAGGAGATTGAGGTCTCGAGAGATCCCAGTTGTTAAGGTTCAGTGGAGGCACCGTCCAGTTGAGGAGGCTACCTGGTAGACCGAGAGAGATATGCGGGCTCAGTATCCGCAGCTGTTTGAGCCTTCAGTTACCCCCTTGACCTTGACTTTCGAGGACGAAAGTCCTTTTTACTAGTAGATGATGTAATGACCCTTCCGGTTATTTCTACGTATACGTTTTCCTTGTACCATTAGAGCTTGTTTGTAGCGGCCCCAAGTCATTTATGGCTTGTCGGCACCAGTAGTTTGGAGCCGGGGCCATTTGTTTGGTCGTAGGATAAGTTTTGAAGTCAAGCAAGTCGGCAAAAGTTATCGTAAGTTTCTTTAATAAATTTTCTGAACTTTGGGTAAAATGTCTCAGAGATTTTCTCTCAATATATAAAGAGTTAGAAGTACCCCAAAATACCAAATCGAAGGTCTACGAGTCTAGTTTCCAATGCACAAAACCTCACGTCCAACTGATCTCGGAGTAAAAAGTTATGACTGTTTTACCGCGGACTGTCTGGCAGAAACTGGGTCGCGAACCGGGTCGGGTCAAAATCGATTTAAAGCCTCAACTTCACGTTTTAAAACGCCATTTCAGTTCTGAAACAGTGAGAAAACATAAGGGAGGGTTCCAAGAGAGTTATTGAGTATCAAAATCGTGCGTACTTGAAAATATTTAATTAAAAAGTTGAACGTAGTAGAAAGTTATATTTTTATTGCCTTCCTAAAATACTTTTGTTACGAGATATTCGTTTATGTATCTATTTTACAAGAGTCTTATAATTTATTAGTATTTTAACGGAGATAGTAGACTTATTTATGTTGAAAATTATTATTATAATATAGTAGGTTTTATTTAAAATAATTTTCTATTAATTATTGTATATTCAAAAAGTTATATATATTTTTCCACGAACTTATTCAATACCCGAATATATATATAACGGGATGAGTAAGGAGGTGTTAAACCACCCCTTCCACGTGGCAGTGGAGGGGAAGGACACCAAGTTTTTCACTTACTGATGTGCTGCCACTTGCCAATTAGGACTTTAATTACCTATTATATTAATATGTATATAGCCATTATAATTGTCATTTGATAGCTTGGTAACATTCAATGTATGTGTTAATCATAACGTACTTGTGTTTTCTATAAAATAAAAAATAACTTTTGCATTTAATGTTATTATTTACACATATACATCTGCCCTTTCGCCCAGTACATTTTCCATTCTCTCTCTTTACCAAATTCAACTCACATTTCAAATCTTCTGCACATATATGCTTAGTCATGTTGCATATGTTTCATAGAGAAATTACTTAGTGCTATAATCAATTATCTACGTCAACTTATTCAAGCCCGAGTTCGATTTTTATTTCGTTTTGGAGATTTTTCGGAGAGGTTCAAGCTTGTCATCGGACGACAGGTAGGTTATGGTTTAAAATCCCTAGACTTAGCATATATCGTATAAAATTGTACTAGTTGTCATCCTTGGGTTGAATTATTAGGTTGGTACCACAGACCTCGACCGCTTTATTCATGTTCGCCTACTTTTGTACCTCCGTTGCTTGTAGTACTTGCCGATATATTTTATTTACCCTTGTGGTCCCGTGAGACCTTGTTGACTCTGGAACATAGAAGGTGGGATTTTGGGGAATGTCTGCGAGTTCCGAGCATATAATTATCCTTCTAGGCTGGTTATGCTTGCTGAGTAGCTGTGGGCCGGTGCAGGGTCGATAGGTTGATTGTGAGCTGCTGGGCAGCTATTGTGTGTGATCATACTATTTTCATGCATATAAAGAGGGTTTATCCATGTTTTACTACAGTTTTGGCTTCGGGCCTACTAACACTATTTTCTAAACCTTGCATGGCCCCGGGGGCCCCTTTTTTATGGAAATAAATTGGAAATGGTTTGATTTAACTTGTGAATATTCTTGGGTAAAAGAAAGTAAAATTATGATTTATATTATGATTAACGCTAGACTCGGCAGGGCCGGGGTGCTAGTTGAATTTTTTTGCTACCTGAGATAATTTTAGCCTCGGTCGGACCGAGCACCCGAGATGACTTTCTACTGTTTAGACCCGATTGTGCCCGGGCACCCTTGGAGGGTTTTTTTGGGATATTTTCCTACTACTTTAGTCCTGGACAGGGTCTGGGCATGCATATTATAGACTGGGTCTCTATCTTGAACCCGGACTTGCTTCCGGATGACATGTCTTGATACTGAGTGTTAGTATGGGGTCAGGGACCTCCATGAACCTTGCCATCTGGGCCTGGGACTTCGGGCTGCGTGTGCCGGAGGAAGGGTATACGGTGGAGTAGAGGTATACGGGCAGTGTCCTTCCATGGAACCTACCTGCTGGGCCGGATCGACACCGGAGGAGGTACATACAGAGATACCATTTCACTTGAGATCTTCATGCATCATATCATTCATTGTTTGAGGCTCCACCCTTGTTTGTTGTTTGTTGATTGTACGCTCCGGTAGTATGGGATGCCGGAGGGTTTGTTTTCACTTGTTTGTGTTCCCCGGTTGTATGGGCGACCGGGGGACTATAGGTAGACTCTTGCTATTTACTTACAGAATTATTCCCTGTTACGGTTAAGAATGAAATTGGTTACTGCTAAACTGTTAGTTTCTGGATTGAGATTGATGTGATTAGTTGAGTTTGATTCATGTTTCTGAGCATGCCTATCATTACTCTTTCCCTCTTCTTACACTTGAGGTTACCGGTATACCTTCCATTTCGTAAACTTATTATGTATACACTGTTATTGCAAGGACCCCAGGTGTGTTATTTCTTACTTTTACCTGTACCTATGGTGTATATATTCGGCTTACTGGCCTCACATGTGGTTCTGTTGATTTTCCTCTGGGCTAGTTCCTGTGTACCTTTTGTTGATCTTTGTGAACTACTTGCTTCTATTCTGTCTGTTACTACGCTTTTATCTTATATGTGCCCAGTCGGCCTATGATACCTACTGGGTACTTTATGCTTCACATTTGGTGCTCACCCTGCCCCCCTTCATCTTTGGGTGCAGATCCTAGCGTGGGCCATCGCCGTTAGATCGCTGTGATTCGTGCTTGGAGATCTGTTGGGGACTACTTCAGACTGAGGGTGAGCTCTTGGCGATCGGAGCTTAGCTTTAGTTTATCTTTTGCTTTATGTACTTTATTACCATTCAGAGACATCTGTATATATTGTTCTGGATCATTTGCACTCCATGTATGTAGTTTCGGCTCTATACTATGATACCAGGTCTTGGGGTTTGGTTTAGCTTTCGCATATGTATATATATATTCCTGTTATCTATTCTCTTCATCTTGTTCCCTCACTTTTACTTATTAAACTACTCTCCCGCTTATTTGTTAGATAGTAGCCCATTACTAACTGTCCTGGGCTACGGGAATTGGTTCGCCTACTGGGGGTTGTAGGTGCCATCATGACCGAGAAATCGGGTTGTGACAACCTCATCCTTTGATTACATTCGAATCCTGTGTTATGACGTCCTTTTGACGCATTTTGTACCTGTTATTCTGGTTTGATATTTTCATCCTCTCGTATATTCTCAGAAATATCTTGAAACGAGATTGTTAGTAGTAAAAGCAGTTTAATAAGGAGAGATAGCTTTTGTACCTCATTTTTGTATATGTTGTTTCTTGAAGAAGATGACATCCTTTCCTGTCCCTATCTTAGGAAATAACAACTTCCATGACAAATAGACATGATAGCCTTCATAGCCATCGGGTAGGATTGCCTTTGTGGCTATTGGACATGATGATCTTTAAATATGATGATCTTCATAGTCATTGTGACGTAATGGTCCTTGTAACCATTTGTAGCATTCTCTTGATATGATATGATGCCCCTTTAAGCTATCGATAATGATGCTTTGCATAGGCCTTGGGTAAGTCTTGCACGTTATCCATATCGATGCAAGTTATAGACATCCTTTCATACGTCATCCTCTTTCAGTTTTGATGAACGCCAACCTCATTTATTTTTGACTTGAACGGATATATTTGGCCTCGATGCAAATCATACCCATTCGGTATTGACATGACTTATAGACATCCATCTGTACATCATCCTCTATCAGTTTTGACGAGCGCCAACCTCTTTCGATTTGACTTCGAACAGATATCTTTCCGTTTTGATGCACATCATACCCTTTTGGTATTGACATGACTTGTAGACATCCTTCTATACTTCATCCTCTTTCAGTTTTGATGAACGCCAGCCTCTTTTGGTTTGACTTCAAATAGATATCTTTTAGTTTTGATGCATATCATCCCATTTCGGTATTAACATAACTTGTAGACATCCTTCTATACATTATCCTCTTTCATTTTTGATGAACGCCAGCCTCTTTTGGTTTGACTTTGAATGGATACCCTTGGCCTAGATGCACATCATCCCCATTTGGTATTGATATGACTTGTAGACATCCTTCTATACGTCATCTTCTTTCAATTTTGAAGAACGCCAACCTCTTTCGGTTTTGGCTTGAATGGATATCTTATCAGTTTTGATGCACATCATCCGCTTTCGGTATTGACATGACTTATAGATATCTTTCTATACGTCATCCTCTTACAGTTTTAACGAATGCCAACCTCTTTCGATTTTGGCTTGAATGGATATTTTATGGCCTTCACACATGGTCTTTTCAACAAGCATAAGCATAAAACATTTCTCACGACATTTGAAGAGAACATTACCTTTAATGCGATGTTGTTTCTGTTGATGCCTTTCGCCTGTATCTGCGCTCAAAGCAAATGGTTAGTGGACACAGTGTCGCTTTGGCAGCGACTAAAGTCAAGACATCAAGGAAAGCTTAAAGAAAGCATTTATAGTTAAAAATAGATGACTTTATTCGCAAATGTCATCCTCTTTTCGAGGTGGTAGACAAACAAGAGGTCATTTAAGTGAATGATTGAACCCCATCTCTGGGAGCAGTTATAAATACCGCCTTCAAACATCATATGTTTGTTGTGATCCATGATTCGCTGTAGATTTGAGGAGGATGTCATTGCTCTTCCTTTCTTTGATGATCTCTTTAATCACTCTGTTGTCATGTTGACTTTCTCATGTGTACCTGCGCTCAGGGTAAACAATTAGTAGATATAGTTTTGCTTCTGTTAGCGACTATAGTCAAATTTGGAAAAACTTTAAAGAAAGAATTCGCAACATAAATTGAATGGCCTTGTTTGCTAATATCCTCATCTTTTCAAGGTAAAATGGGCAAGCAAGAGGTCTTTCGATTGTAAAAGGGATGGTTGAACCCTGCCCCTGGTCATAACTACAAATACCCTTTTTGAACATCACATGTTCATTGTGATTTATGACTTGTTTAAAATTTAAGGTGGACGCTGCCATTCTCTCCTTATCTGATGATTCCTTCATTCACATAAACATTATTAGTTTTGGAGAGTTTTGTCGCCTTGGTCTATTCCCAATCGTATTAGCTCCTTCTTGTTGATTTTGGGAATCCAGCTTTGTTGTATTATTTTTAATAAAGGAATACGCCGAATAATTAAAACCCTTTATTAGCTCTTTGTCGATCTTAGGATATCCTGCATCCACAGAAAAATTGTTAGTTTTGGTGAAACTAATCGGTGTTGAACTTCTTTAGTCTTCTTCTTCTGTCTTGCTATCTCCGAGTGCCTATCATCTTTGGGCGTATCGATTGACTCTCTGAGTCACGGTAGATTCAACACAAAATTAATTTGTAAAGGAGTAATTTAATGAAGATTTTTCAAGTAAGTTTTGAAAAATAATAATTTTGAAGAATGATTTGAAAAGGTATCTGCCAATTTTGTCATGTCATGCATAGCTCAATGAACGTCCTTCATTTGAGGCCTTGATACATCTGACACGCAGTTAGCAAGCTCTGGAGATTCTTCAGCATCCTAAATAGGGAGTTTGAAAATGGTCTTCCGAGAAATCTATTGCAGCTGGAGATTAGTACACTTGGACTTTGTTGCAGCTGGATTTCTGAAGTAAATTCTGATCCTTGGTGCTGGGGAAATCTTGGAGTTGTCTCTGAGCTCATCAATGAATCTTGGTGGAAATTTTGAGGTCATCCTCAAAATTTCTGCCCCAGTTAGAGGTTTGGTGACGAACACTGTACCGTTGATAAGAGGTTGGACACTCTGTGGGGATCTTTAGATTCTTTCTCAAAATTCATTTTGGTTTCTCTTTGGCACAATCTGCATCTTAACTTTCTGGAGAATGATCTTCACCTTCTGAATTTTCGCGATTCCTTTCTCGAAAATTCTGCCCCAGTTTCCAATTTCTGGGGTGGTATGACCAAGCCGTTGTGGTGCCTACGTATCCCGTTGAAGCCAGAATCAGGTCAAACGTAGTTCCCTCACTCATAGTGGGAGAATATTGGAAATAAATAAAGGGGTTACCGAGGCCAACAAAGGCTGCCTACGTATCTCATTCTTGAGAATTCAGGTCAAACGTAGTTCAAGATAAAAAGGGAAAAGATAGGTTTTCTTAAGGGGTTGACCGAAGCTGATACAAGCCACCTACATATCTCATTCTTGAGAATTCAGGTCAAACATAGTTCGTACAAAAAGGATAGGGATTTTAAGCTATTACAAAGCATGAAAATGATTACAAGTAGAAATTGGCATTACATTGAAAGAAAAACCATCTGAGGCATGGTATCTCTTGATAGCCTCTGAGTTGATTGCTTGTGGCCACTTTTGACCATTCATTAAGACCAACACACCTCCAAATGGTACTTTGGGGGATGACATGATGTCTTCATCAATTTGGTTCAAACTTTCACCACACATTTATCTTAATGGGGGGAGAATATATTCTAACATCAATTATTCTTCCTTCTGGATTGAATTCGGAATTGACCAATAGCATATCATCGCAGGTTCAAGAGAATTCATCAATGTATTATTTGAGAAAATTGATAAGCTCTCTCCTTTGTGCTTTTGACAAAAGACACTAGTCCAGAATTCTTTCACTCAGTTGTCATCTTCACAATTTACTAATTCGGTTTTCTTCCTAATTGGGTTTGTTGCGATTCTCAAGTTGCATCAACTCTTTTGTTAAATACTCTAAAATCACAATATCTTCAGCATACTCTTCAAGTTCATCACCATCTACCTCAATTTATTCATTCATCTCATGACATGACATTAGCATGTTTTAAAATTATTTTTACTAAAATCACATTTAAACAAGGTTAGATAGTAATATAATGATAACAACAGTTGGTTTCTTAAAAATAGGGGAGGCTTTCATTGAATATTTAAAGACAAGAACTTTGGCTGTGACTCACATAAACGTGAGTCCCTTGCCTTTTTGAAAACATCACGAAGGAAGTAAAGACATAATGAGGAGAATAAGACATAAAAGGCGGGTCTCGAGCTTCATTCGGACTATCACCGATTTAGAAATCAAAGATTTGTCTTTTCTCTACCGAGACAAGCGGGGATTCACGATCAGAGTAGATTTCCAGTTGTGCAAGTGTTCTCTTGGATTAGTGTCCCGTATTTCCATCTCCTTGGTGCATTCTTCTAGAACCATGTCACCTCTAATCGTTTCCCTTGACCGTTGCTTTCATTCCATACTTGAATGGGAAAAGACTGGTATGTATGAAGTAGCTCTCGATTGATCTTCTTCTCAGACAAGCAGTCAAAATCACACTTGGGAGGGTTCTCTGGAAATGCTCGACGAGGTGCGATCATCTCCACAAACTTAGGCCTCTTGCTTATGCTCAGAGAGGCTATAACATTCTTTACTGCATCGGGGATCTCTTGAGTTATGGCTTTATTCATGAGCAATTCTTCATCAATCTTAATTATGTTTATAGTAACTCCTCAAAAGTTTGGCAGGGTATTAGTGTTAACATTGGGCGTAACCTTATGAAGAGTAATGACCTCTTGATCGATTAGATTCTGAATTTGGTGCATCAAATTAAGGCAATCTTCAGTGGTATGTCCAACACTTCCTGAATGATACGCACAATGTCGATCAGGTTTGAAGAATTTAGAAGCTGGATTGGCAGGCTTTGGTTCAATGGGCTGAATTAGTCTGGCTATTTTCAGTCTCTCAAAGAGTTTAGTTCAACTTTTAGCTAATGGAGTAAAGACTCGGGGAGGTTTTTTCTCCAAATTTGGATGGGGAGGATTATAATGGTTTGGGTGATTAGGGGGTGGTTCTTGGTAGTTTGGTTGGACATAAAAAATGGGATGAGAATTTTGTGAAGCTCAGGGATAATTCTTTAATGGTGAGGTTTTTCTGGGGCTGGATTTGAAGGATTTCTTTAATTTCATGCCAAGGCTGAAGGATATTGAAGACAACTCTTCTCCTTTCTTTCTTAGGAATCCTAGAGACTCTGGCTGTGTAGAGACATTGGTAATTTTTCTAGTCCTAAGACCTTCTTTGCCTGTCTCACCAATTTTGATTAAATCGGAACACTTCTCATGGACCGCTGATATCATCTTTTCATAGAATTCTGGTTCTTGAGCACGCATAAATACGGCGGCAATCTCTTCTTCGGTCATAGGAGGTTGGACTCTCGCTGCCTCCTTTCTCCACCGGTGGCATATTCATGAAAATGCTCATTGAATTCTTGCTTGATACGATTTAAAAATACCTATCTTGGACAACCTCCACATTGTAGGCAAATCTTCCAGCAAAATCTTTGGCTAGACTACTCCATCCGAAACACTTTTTGAGATCTTGTAAAGTAAACCATTTTAGCGCTTCGCCGCATAGACTTCGACTGAAGAGTCTCATTAGTAGTGCTTCATTTTTACCTGCTCCCACCATTTGGTCACAATAACTCGTAAAATAGACTATGGGATTTCCAACGCCGTTGAACGTTTCAAACTTTGGGACTTTGAATCCTTCTGGCAGTTTCAATCCGGATAAATGCAAAGATTATCATAATTGTATTTTTCTTTGTCAGGAGAACTCTGTGATTCCTTGATCTTGGCGATTTCTTCTTTCATTAGCATCATATCCTTATCGTGCCTATCTTCCACAACTCTCAATTCCTTCTCCTTTCCCTTATAATGGCCAGGCTTGGATTTATTTGGGAAGGTATAGGATAGGTTTCGAGTGTAGTGGCAGAAAAAGTAGTGGTTGGCATAGTTTGAATATGTGGTGGGTGCTGAACATTTGGAGAGGGATTTTTATATGTGGGGGTAAAGTTCTTTGAGTTGGTGATAATTGGATTCTCATTCTGGCACGCGAGAAGGATATTTTGGGAATTGTAGGCATTCAAAGGAGTATTCTGATAGTTAGATGGGAGATTTTGTGAAATGTATGCATTTGGAGAAGGATTCTGGTAGTTAGAAAGGGGATTCTGTGGATTGTATGCATTGGATTGTTGTTTTGGTTAGCATGCTCGGTATATGGAGCATGAACTTGGTATGATGAGCCAAATTGAGGTGGGTTGCTGGAGATGGGATCTGTGGAAGGTCGTTGGATAGAAGCGTATGGCATGTTGTTTGGATTGTTTTCTATGTTAGGAGAGTTATGAGGAGAAAGATAGAGCGGAGACCTCATTTCGATAGGAATCCTGGTGAATTCTCTATTTTGTTGTATTTCCTTTCTCATCTCAGCCATTTGTTGCAGTATTTGTACCATCAGTGTGCTTTGATCCATTGTGATTGGGTCTGCTATGGCTATGTCTGTCAACATAGTCTCCTCGGTATTGTCAGTCATTTTCCTTCTCTTTTTGTCAAGCTACGGTCAAGGGAGGATTCTACTTGCGAAGTAAGGATGTTCAGCTAGTTTTCAACACAAATCAGTTTCTTAACTTCTACCTGATAAGAGAAAAATAACTCAAAAGGTAACCATGTTAGATTCTATTTATGATAAACAATGCAAGATATTCGACAGAAGGTAAACAAATAAGTGTTTCTTTACTTAAAGGTAAACTAATCCACAAATGAATTTTGGTAGGAATAACGCAAACGTATAGAAATTTGTCCGTTGATTTGATAGAGTGGTTGTCTTGTTGCTCTTACACTTTTTATGGTTGTTGATGTCAATAAGGAGAGATTTTCAACTTTTTCGCAAAAATGGAAAAATAAACTTTTCAAAGATAGAGGTCGAGCCTCGAAAGGGCTGCCCACATCATTCGAATATGGTAAGCTAACTTTCCAAAGAGATGGGAACAAGATTTTGAAGACCTTGAAGAGGTTTGAATTTTTCTGAGAAACTTGAAGAACTCGAAGAATCGTTTGGTCAAGTTACGTCTTGCGGGCTTATATTTCTGCCTAAAAATACTTTAGTAGGAGTGGATCAATTCACCTTTAATTGAAGCAACACACAATCACACAAAAGCAGTTATATCGCATAACGTGTAAACAATTTAAAGCGCATCGTCCTATACATATATGTGACCTTTTTATGCCAAAGGTAGGCCTAACAAATTGAAGGATGTATGTCGTTTGTAAGACGTTCCATTGACCCCAAAATATATTGCGTACAAATTGATTAAATTGAATGGGGATACAAAATAGGGAAAAGGGATGTACAATAAAATATTAGTCCCACGCAGGGGTACAATCCTACACTAATTTGCCGTGAGAAGTCCTTCATCATCAAAGTCCTTGGACTTCTTGAAATTCCGAACCCCTTTCGGGATCTTAAAACTAAATATTTCCCAACTCCGAGGGACAATGGTTCAGTATAATTTGACATCATATCCTTCAATTAAACATATAAAAGATGATCATCTTTTATGGACTCGTGGCCAATAGACGCAAGGTGGTCTTTTCTAATGGGCCCAATACCCCTTAGGTATCGGGTCGTCCTAGGCCAATGCCTAAAATGGGTTTTAGTTTAGCTCTACACTAGGTGTCTAGAGTGGGTTTGTTTTGAAATAGACCGGGTCCCAAGCAGACAACTTGAGTTGAAAATACGATAGCCATTGGACGCATGACGTACCCGTAAACTATCGTATTTTCGAGAAAGTATTATTTATGGCGAGAGGTCACGGGATCGTGAGCTTCACTAAAATATAAATAAAATTGCATGCCCTGTGGCGAAATATACTATGAAATGCAATGACGATATATCTTGCGATAAATAAACACATGAGCAAATAATGATTAAAATTTACTAACTATTACAATATTTCGAATAGTTAGTCATACAAAGTTAGTCAAAGAGTTCAAATTTCGTTAGAACCTAAATAAATCCCCAGCGGAGCTGCCATTTCTGTTTTATCTCTTTTCGAAAATTTTGTTATTTTTGTTTAAAAAGGAAAATAAAATGGTTTTGACACTTTTAAAATTATTTCAAAACTTAAAGAAAATTTCAAAACAATTCTAAAACAAAACAGAGTCGCCACTTAATTTTTATAAAGAAATTAAGAAAACATAAAAGAATTTCAAAGACTTAAAAACAGAAATAAATCTTTAAAATTAGAGAAAATGGGTAAGGGTTCAAGTAACGTCTTAAGAAGGTTTTTAAGGCACTTAAGAACGTCCGTTTAAAAATGGTTGACCAAAATAATTTGACTAACTTAAATAAAGATGACAAATTTTGCAACAAATTAATAAAAAATATTTGAAGATTTTCAAACATGGAATAATTTCAACTAAAGGGAATAATTTATTTTAGAAAAATATAATTGCTTAAGGAAACATTATTTGAAGAAAAGACTTGAACAATTTTTATTCTTTCAAATTAAGAGTGTGAAAATAAATAGAGTTGCAAATTTATTTAAAACAATGGTTATTTGAGGAAAAATGATCATAAGAGAAAATGATTTTAAAAGAAGCCAAGAAAGATGCATAAATTTAAAAGAATTGATAGCCAAGGAGATTTTAAAACTAACTTGAAAAATTGATTAACATAAAAAATATTTTCTTATGGTATTCAAGAAATTATTGATTCTAAATGAAACTAATAGCACATAAATGAGAAAAGGAAAGCATTCGACTTGAAAAATTCATTTTTAGGCTAATTAACTCAAAGTCCATCTCGTCCATTTAACCAAACCCAAGTTGATTACGAGACTTGAATAAAACACATTGCGAAGATTAAGCAAAGATAAAACTAAAATAACAATACTTCAAGTGATCTATTTAGGTTAATAGAAGTTAAGTTAGTTAATACAAGCAAGTAACATGAATGAATTACAAAGAAATGAGAAGAGTTTAGATTTGGGCCCCTTTTGGCCCATTGCAGAAGCTGTCCAGGTCTTTGGACTTGAATTTCATGGACTTTGGTCCATTTCTCCGCTGGTATATCAGTTGTATATCACAACCCATCCTCTTTCATTTTCCTGGTATACACGCTGTATATCAGCATTATACAACTGTGATTTTCTTTCCCTTGTATATTCTTTGTATATCGCAATATATCGCTGTATACCAACCTGCATCTAGACTTCCTGGATTTGTATACCACTGTATACTTGTCCCTTGACTCATGATATTGAGTTCAATCTCAATAGGAATGCACGGTAAGGAGTCCAAGTGAACTCGAGGAGAAGTTCATGCAAAGAAAGAGGAGATAAAGGTTAGACATCTAATAGTGTTATCAAGTAACTATAAAACATAACTTAGAACTATCTTAATAAACATACTAGTTGCAAACAACGTCACACTAACTATTGGATTATTCTTATCAGTAGAATGCTTAGGCATCAACTGTTTTCCAGAAAAGGACATTTACAAGAATATTCACGACGAAGAATCCTCTAATCCAAAGCAGAGTAAGGATAGGAGAGGAGCTAATTTTTAAACGGCAAGGGAAGACAACAGGATACCAAATCACCCAGTCAACGCATTGCTTTAAACAAACAATGAACATTTTATTTTTTGAAAGCGCAACAGCAGTGTCTAAAACTCATATTGTTCTCGCACAATTAACTAATTATATCCAAAATACATGATTTCATTCATATTGTTGGGAACTCAAAGAAGAGGGTAAAGGTTAAACTCATGTCCTCCTATTTTCTGATTCATCAAGCAAATCTACTATTCCTTTATATATTAACATGTCAGCAACGAAGGTTAAATCAAGGGTGCATATTATATGCAAAACCTAAATCAAAACACCTCTTTAAGGACTTCACTCGACAAGTTATAAGAACTCTGCACCATTAAAATAGTATGCTCAGGTATGGAGCTTCATGGAAAACAAGAGCATATTATCTTACCATGAACCTTTTCTACTTGGCTTCTTTCCCTGGGAAAAACTAGGAAGTAACCCCCAAGAGGAACCAAGCTATCAAAGAGAAAATGAAGACAATGATGACACTCTTCTTTTAGAAAATTCCTTGGTTTGTCAAAGCTATAACCATTTAAACCAATACTACCTGGAACAAAACAAACAACATAGTAGTTTCATATTTTGGTACAAAGTAGGTTTGTTTCATATTTATAACAATAAATAACCACTGGACATTCCCAATACATGACTCATGAACCTTACTTTGTATTATGAAAAAAGAAAGTCCTTGATTGGGATTGGTATGTGAACAAATACATGTTAGCATAGAAGATTAACAACATACAAAGAAGCTAACTACTAATCAAATTCTCTTCACGATATACAAAGTCAGAATGAAACTCGAACTACACATTCTTAAAACTATCAATGGCATGTGGGAAAACATGAGGAATTGCAGGTCTGAGAGCACCTGGGAGAAGCCAAACCCGCGAGTTCAAGGCTCCTCTCGAGCTCTATCATCCCCACAATTCAACTCATCCTCCCTCTTAATCAACTAACTGGAAATAGTGATGAATAGCAAGCAAAATGTCAATGAAAATTTACACAAAGACAAGTTAACAACAAGCCAATCTACGAACAAGAAAACAAAGCAAGAGGTGAAATTTCACTTTTCGTTCTTCATCACAATAGGCAAATAATTTCAAACAAGACCAGCCCAAACATATCGAATTTATAATAACAAAGAGGTCTTCAGTACTATATTTTAGATTCAGAAAACAAAAGAGAAGAAATACAGAGAAGAAAAGATAGAGATTTTTACCTTTATTGGTGCAGCGACTGGGACGACGAGTTTAAGTTTTGAGGTTGCTTCAACTTTCCAACGAACTCAAGACTTCTCTGGTCTCAACAACAAGAGGAAAAGACCCTCCAGGCTACTGAGAGATTACAGAAGAGGGACTTGAAAAAACTTCTTGGTGAATTAAATTTTTCCTCCTAAACTCTCAACTCTAGACCAAAAAAATCCCCAAATTTCTCCCTTCTTTCACAATGGAATATCAGGGGTTTATATAAGAGGATTTTAGGTCGTCAATGGATGAAATTTGAGGAGGGAAAAACAAGTAGAAATTTGGATAAGAATTAGGGATTTTGATTTTTGAAAATCCCAATCCACAAGATGAGGGCACATAGGTATTCTCAGTTCCAAAATCTATCATAGACCGATGATCCTGAGTGAATTTCGTCGTGATTTTTGGAGAGGAATGTTGAGAGGCCACCTGTGAGATTTCTAAAAGCTACTAGAATCTGCCAGCAACGCATTTTTGCACAAACAAATGAAAATAAGGAGAAAATAGACAGAGGGGTAACACTTTTAGGGGATTTGGGGAAGATTTGAGATCGTTTTGGTGTGATTTTTGCTGCATTTTGGTAGAGTTGACGGAGGAGTGAGCTTCTGGGTTTGTTGTTGTCATTTGTGGATGAACAATGAATAGAGAGAGAGAGAGGGGTCGTTTGGTCTGTTATGTTTAGAGTGAGGAAAATAAATAGGTGATAAGTGTGAAGAGGTGGGCCAGGTTGGAAAAATAAAGGTGGGCTGGGGCGAGTTGGGCGAATTTTAGGTGAATTTGGGCTAGGAAATGATCTTAAACAAAGACGGGATTGTTGGGAATTTTAAGCTAATTAAGGATTTGTCCACTTGCTTTGCAAATGTGGCCAGATTTGGTTGAATTGATAACCAAATTTTAAAATTTAGCCAAACCGTTAAGATTGTAGCCAAATTAGACCTAATTGAATTAATTCAAAGAATTTAGACCGTAATTAGAATAGGGAAAAACTAAATACGATTAATTTAACCGAGCTTTATTTATTTTAAAAACAACTAAAATAATTAATTTGTTATCATATTCGATCATGTGTTTATAAAACACCAATTTTACAATTCAATTCCCGCTTGAATTACTTTGATAAAAAATAGACGGTTTTAAACATTTTGAAATAATTTTGGAAAAATCCTTTGAATATCTACTACAATTCTCGATATAATATACATCTATATATATTATGAATATACGTAGATGTATGTTTATTCATGAAGATTATAGAATATTCTCCGGAATTAATTTTGAAAAATTCTTTTAATTACAAAATTATCTATTTAAAATTATTTAAATTCTAAAAGCTCGACAATTAATCAAATAGTGAAGGGTAAAAATTGGGTGTCAACACTGCTAAATATATGAACATGAGAAAAATACAAAAAGAAGAGTCGATCCACGACCAAAACTACGACGCTTGGTGGGAGGCAACCCACCCTGTTTATGCATTTTTATTTGTTTTGTTTATTTTATAGGATGCATAGTGGTACATGGGAAATTGCAGGTAGGAACAAGGAAAAACTACTCAATTTCAAGAGGTAGGTAGCACACCTAAGCGCCGAGGTAAGTGAAAATAACTTGTGCAAAACCAAAATGAAAAACAAATCGGCCCAAGATCAGGGACAGTGGGTCTCCGCATTACCTCCGTATCACGGAGGTCAGACCTCGCGATAAGGGGCATAACACGGAGGGAGTTTAATTGTGGCAAGTATGCAAACCACTGAAGGTCCATGTTACCTCCATGTCATGAAGGCTAGACCCCGCGATAAGGGGCGTGACACAGAGTTCATTTTTTTCAAGCTAATTCCATTTTAACCCGACTAAAACCCGACCCCCAATCCTTTAACTACTAAAAATCCCCAATCCCCCCACATTCTCTCAGCCCTAGCGTACCACCCCTCCCAAAATTCTCTCAAACCCAGTGTGCCATGCTGCCCTAAACTCCCAAACTCTTCCCTCTCTTCTGCATCGGTCAAGTGACTATGGTAAGCACTACAAAACTTCCTCTATTCATCTCTTATTCTTACTATGTGTGAAGCATGTGTATAGAGATAGTTGAATTTTCATGTGTGGGTATGAGGTAGGAGATAATTAAGCTGCACCAGGTTTTTTTATGTGATGTATGCTATTTTCACAAGCATGAGTATTATGTACTTACCTTTTCTGTGTATTTGAAGAGGGATTTTGGGGCTGCTCACTGTATGTGAGAAATACTTGTTGTATGTTTGGTGGTGTTGGGAATTTTGTGACAAAGTAAAGAATCTGTCATTGTAAATAACCGTGTTAGTGAAAATTGCATTGTAGCGCCACTGGATTATTCTTGTGGGTTGTATACAGCCCTATCGGGATTTTTAGATGGATGATACTCACATAGAGGGGAAGTCTGAGTACCCTAACTTCGAGTAGATGCATCCATGCTAGCAACTAAGTGTGGGGTGGTCACTATAATGCCTCCCACTTAGTGTTTGCTGGCCGTACTGGCCTTGAGCTAACATGTTCGCATTTTTGGTGTGTTTTGAACAAGTACTATGCCTAGCAGGCAACACAAAGAAAAAGGGGTTGCCTCATCTAGCGTGGGCAGGAAATAAAGTCGAACCGGCACTATTGTACCCAAGGCACCAGCAGTCCCAAGGGGACAAACCAGGCGGTTCGGTACTGGATGGGTGGTGGATGAAGGAAAAAAATGGTACGCTGCCCACACTAAAACCAAGTATTATCCTGAGGAGATGATTGATAGGGCGAGATTAGCGAGAAAGTTCCCTCAGATTCTACAAAGGATCTAACAATTGGGGTTGCAATTCATTTTTGATGAACCAGCAGAGTGCAACCTGCACCTAATCAGGGAATTTTATGCAAATTAGGACCCACAGTAGTCCGACAATGAGATGCACATCTGGGGGAAAATTGTGAAGTTTAAAGCACATCATCTAAATGCTCTCTTGGGTACTCCAGATGCTAACACCCTCCCACTAAAGCAGTTGAATATTATTCCCCAATATAGGGAGATTTGACATGTGCTGGGGGAAGATGGTCCACATCAAGATGGCTTTTCCACAAGGACAGAGGGTATCATTTGACTTTTCCATATGCCCTTATGAACAGGGAAGCACGTGTCTGGCTGAAGATTGTGTGTCGTTGCCTCATACCAGATAAGCACATGATGGACATCACTCGGGACACAGTTTGTTTGGTGTTTGCTCTTATGGCAGATGAGGAGATAAATGTTGGGGCTGTCATTAAGTCGGCCATGAAAAAGGAGAGAGTTCATCAGCGTCAGAGGTATGGATATGGGGGTTTATTGACAAGGTTTCTGCGTAGCCATGATATTGAGGAAAAGCCATTGGATTACAAACCTCAGATGGAAAGACGTCCAATTGATGTGACAAAGACTAAGAATCTTGATATTTCCCATGGGCTCGCACTCACACTAGCCAAGCGATATGCTCGAGATGATGATATCACTGCCCTTATGTTTGGGTTGCAGATGTTATAACTATCAATTGGGGGTCGGCCAGCCACGAGCTAGGAGTTGCGCTAGGTGGATCTGTCCTACCCATTGAATGCCCATGCAAGGGCAATGTTGAAGATTGGGCCTGATTTCGTGGAACTAGTGGATGATGATATGACCACTGATGAGGATAGATACCGCCCAGACTCAGACTTTTAGTCCAGTAGTGAAGATGAAGATGATCCGGACCTAAGTGATGAAAACCTTGGTCCTGATGTGCACGACAATATGGAGGATTGACCAGGGAGTTTCTTCCACCACTTCATGACTTTTACTTTCTTCTGATGTTTTGCAAACTCTGGGGATAGAGATAATTGTTTAGTATAGGGTGGGGAATGAAATGCGTCCTTTGGTCTGTAATAAGTACTAGTTCATACTTTGTTGATTTCTATATTTTGGTTTTAGTATTTGATTTCATACTTTTTCTTTGGGTTCCTCGGCTTTTATTTTTAGTGCTTTTCCTGAGGATAGTCCCTTTGAACCGAATAGGATTAGTAAATTTTTTTTAGTAGTCATAGTTAGGTTATTTTCCCTATGATGGATGGATGACGACCGTCTTAAGGGAAAATTAGTCATAGATAGTGAGTATAAGTAAGAACCTAGGTGTTTTGTGAATATAATGCAAGTGTTAGTTTGTTTTTGAAGGCATGTTATGATGAATCAAACGAACACTTTTAAGACACCTAGGCACAATTGTGTGACTCTCGTGTAATGTTGGCTTAATTTTAAATTCTTGCTCTTGCTTGATTAAGAATCTATAAGTACCCTGCCTGATTTGAACATGTGCCAAGTGTGAGTGAGGCTTTGTTATAGTCCATGCTGTATTTTGGTGTCTAGAACTTGCCCTGTGTGTTTCCAAAGTGAAATAAAGAATATTGAGTTTATGCCCTCTTTATCTACCCTTTGTGCGTGACCATAGCTAGCCCCTTTGAGCCTTTAGCTTTTTCTTTGGCAGCCACATTATAGCTTATTCCTTTTCTTTCAATTGCCCGCAATTTGATCCAAAACTCGTAAGTGCTTTAGTTGAGAAATTAAGATGTTAAGGAGTGTGAAATTGGGAAAGGAAAAGTAGTGAAGCTCCAAGGAAATAGCTTTTGGTGTGTTGAAAAGGTTTATATGTGGTTGATAGGGAGTAATGAAGTGAAAAAGACATATTGATCAAAAGAAGTGATTCGTGTATCCATAGCAAATACTCCACATTGATGATGTGTAAGCTAGCTTAAAAAGATGGGGCAAAACAAAAGAAAGTTGGGAAAATTATAATGGGGTAAAATAGGGTGGTTAGAGATAACTTTAAGGAAAAATGTGATGTATTAAAGCGCTTTAGGGAAGATAGTCACTATTCTTGACCAAATAGTTCCCACCCATCCCTTAGCGTACATTACAACCCATAAAGTCCTACTTGATCTTGAGATTTGACATTCTTGTATTAGTGGAGTACGACACTAAGGGCAAGCTTATGGTTCATCTTATGTGACATGTGAATTCTTTGTGAGAGTGAGCGAAATTTGATTCGTGTACCCGTTCATGCGGTAATTTGCATATTTATGAGTGAATATGGGTGACTCTTTTAGTGGTGAGGGCACATGTTTGATGATAGATAGGTGACTTATATGACCCACTTGTCGAGGAAGGTGCATGGTTTGCAAACTGAGAAGAGACAACTCTTGAGGTTAGGAAGTCTTGAAGTAGTATTCATGTGAATTGAGTGTAATATAGCATGCCGAGTGTCGAACTTGCCTTTATTGTATGCCGCGGCCTAGCTTGAGTGTCCTAGTGTTCTTAGAGGTGTTCGAGTTGGATGTAGATGTTAATCAGTGTAGAGAGTTGTTCGAGGACAAACAAGGCTTTAAGTGCGGGGTGGTGATCCTAGGCGTAATTATGCGCCTAAATGTCGTTATCAATGCATGTTTAGCTTAGTTCTGAGGAATATTTGAGACACTAGCGAGGTATTCGGGATGCAAATGTGTACTTCATCACTACCTTACATGTTTATAGTGATTAGGATCCATGTAGAGCAAGAAACAAGTTCAACCGATCAAGTGAAGTTTAGAAGAAAAGATTAGCCTTGCTAACTTGAGCAATGCCTATTCTATCATGTTTTGATAAGCTCTATTGTGTTGGATGAACTAATATGTGTTTGTGTGTTGTAGGTGACCTTTGGAGGATCTATGAAAGCTAATTAAAGCCTACAAACAAGCTACAAACCATGGAGACACAAATCAAGGTGGCTAGAGTTGTTAGAGGCAAAGAGGAAGAGAAGGAGAACATCCCCCGTGCCACAGAGACGGAGAGCCGCGTTGGCTAGCATGACACGGAGGGGAAGCATCAGCTGAGAGGCTGATTTTCAGTAGCCCTCCACATTAAGGGCGTGACATAGATGCTGGATTCCGTGCTGGCCAACAAGACACGGACCTTGGTCCTGACGGAGGCAACTTATCCTACACTATAAATAGGACACTTAGCTTAAATTGTAAAGGGGTGGGACATTTTTGGGATTAAAAGAATACAAAGAGGAGACTACTTTAGGGTTCTTATTCTCTACTTTTGTCTTCTTTAATTGTGGTGTGATTAACAACTATCTTGGTGTTTTTGTTCCGATTATGAGTGACTAAACACCCTTGTTCTGGGGTTACGGCTAGAACAAGATTGTGTAGTATTCTATTTGAACCAATGAACTTCGCTTCTCAATAGTAATTGCTCTCATGTTTTTATATTTACTATTTTAGTGCCTGATCAACACTAGGATAAATGAGTAATTCTCACGTGAACTGACCACGAGAACATAAGAATAGGACAAAGAACACGAGGAATAAGATCATCTCCGACGTACGTTAGGGTGATTTGCAACTAATATAGCAATATACTTAGCGTGCCTTATTCAGTTGTAAATGGGATGAAATCATTAATGCATTTGAATTAGAAACTCACATCCCCTCTCAATGATGTAGTTGTGAGACTAGTTCAGATAGGTGATTTAGAGGATGACCATTCCCGGATCGTAATATTAACCACAAAATCAGTAACTAGAGAAGTAAAGTTTGTTGGAGAAAATAGTTATTGCGCAGGATTGTGGTACACCCCGTAGCGCTGGAATCTCACTTTGATATTGTTAACAACTTTTGCCAAATTCTTCATTACTTTATTTCATTACTTTTTAAAATAAGTAGACTATTGAAACTTACAAATCTTTTGGTTAAATTACAATGCATGTCTTAAGTATTACTAGAAAATTATAGTAAGTGAATTACTAAACATATAGTCCCTGTGGGTTCGATATCCAGTTCGAAAGAGACACTATATTACTTGTATGACCACGTACACTTGTGTGTGCATTTGGACGCAAAAAGCATCCTGGTGAGAGGTATTTTGATGAACATCTCGACCGAGACTATTAACAGATTTTTATATAGGCTCGAGTATGTTGCACCCTCCAGCACCTCCAACTATGACTATTGGTGTAGAACTGAGCTTAACCATACTAAGTGGTTAGCAAAGGTCCTCACAAAGACTGGCAATCTAATGTGGCTGACTCAGGACAAGCCACAGATCACCAAGGCCTCTTTGACCTTCGAAGCTAAGTTCTGGTGCGCAATTATGTGTCTCTGGCTTATGCCGATGGGTTGTGACAACCAGTTAACACTTGAGAGAGCCATTTTGTTTGCTAGCTTGTTATCCAAATACAAGCTGAATATCAGGCAGATTATCACAGAAGAGATTTGAGACAGAGTCACCAAACTCAGTTCATCCTACCCATTCCTCTATCTCTTGAGTGTACTATGTGATAAGGCGGATATGCTAAAGTATTCGAGAATTGATTATGCAGAGCGAGCAGTCCAGACCCATCATCTAGAGTAGTCAAAACATGATAACAAAGTTATGGGTCTAGGTAGCACATCCGAGGCAACTGAACCAATAAATATCCATGATGCATTTGTGCCTCCTGCGGAGATGCTACCGTACATGATGGCTGCACCATCCTTGGAAGGTAGCCTAAATGAGGAGACTCCTTCAGTATGAGAAGAAGCTTTTGTCACTTCCACGTCGATATGACCCCACAGTACTAATGTGTTAACTCCCTGCGGGACTGACATCTCTATCCCAGACACCCTACCAGCTCCTTCAACTTCTATGACACCTCCAGTGGAAGAGTCGACCTCAATCTATGCTTTCCATCTGTCAAACTTCTCCAACACGATTTAGGCTATTATTAATCAACAAGAGGAGATGAAGAAGTTTGCTCAGCAGTTCTAGGCTATTGTTGATGCCTCCATCCAGAGAGCCATCGCCCCATATATTAATGTTCGTGGACGGATTGATGAATTGAAAGAGAGGATTGATGCAAAGTTAGATGAAATGGGGGCTGCTGAGTTGACAGAGATGAAGAAGCAGATTGTGGAGTTGAGGGTCGATGTGGACGAATTGAAGGGTGGTCCGACCTCGTATGCTAAAGCTTTGATAATTTTGGCTAAGGCTACGTTTGAGCCCATGATTGACCTATGGGACTATGCTAATCAAGATATCTGACAAAAGAAACCTGCAGAAGAGAATAAGGCGCCAGTCACTCCTTCGAAACCCCAAAAAAAGGGGAAGAGAAAGGATAAGCATGTCCATGAGGATGAAGCCCTATTGAGCCCAAAGTCTCAGAAGAAGAGGGATGAGCGAGCTGCCAAGAGAGCTAAGAAAGAGGCATCACAAGCACGAAAGGAGTCCCTAGCTATGCACCAAATTAAGGTTGATGTCGTTGGCACTAGTGGCTCGGCTAGTGTTGTTGCCGGCGCTATAGAGGAACCGTCTTTAGGCCCATTGTGGGAGTTGATGTTAAAAATGCTGCCCGGGCTGCTGATACTATTATTAGGACTTCAAAGGCAGCCTCAATTAGTGAGATGATTGTGGACACCATTCCAGAGGACCCAGCTACTACACCCGATGACCGTGCTTAGGTGCCACCGGTATGCCTTGTATCCCTTGTTTAGTTATTTTTAATGCATTGGGGACAATGCACAACTTTTTAGATAGGGAGGGGGCAACTGTGGTCATCTGGTCTTTTGTAGAGTGTTTTGGTAAAGTTTGAGTAGCCAAAACGCTCGTGTTGTGCTACGACGTTAAATCAAGCCCTGCATGGGAGGCATCCCATAAGGGTATCTAAATGGTATCCGCATCCTTGGGGTTTTCTTGCCTGTTTTCTTTCCCTAAGGAATTTTAATTTTTGTTGAATTGGCATGTTTAGAATAGGATGTGTGTTTGTAGAGGTAAAGTAGGAACTGAATGCAGCCATGGTCGCATTTGAATAATTTTTGTGAAAAATGGAGACCCCTCCAAATTTTTGTGCAATAAGTTGTTAAAACCGACCCTGATGGATCTGTAAATGATAGCTTGCATATAACTAATATAAGTAGCTTAAGCTAAAGCATGAACTGATAGTTAGCTATTCTGTAGTCTAAACTTTGTGCTGTGTGTGAAGTGAGCTGCTTAGTATCTATTCTTGCTGTGCTATCCAATATAGAACTTTCCTGGTTAGTCTTGCTGTGGTGGTAGAATGGTTTGGTTAGGAAATGATAATAGGCCATTTTGAATGAGTCCACTTAAGCCAAATGACCTACCAAATGACATTGAATCCCTTTGATTCCTGAATTTGAGCCTAAGATAACCTTTTTGTTGTTAGCCTGTGACCTTCCCTATTTTCTATAAACCATTGTTTTGTACCTGGTCCCTTCTTGGACATTGTGCACCTCAACTCAGGCTAAAAGCCTTAGTTGAGGGTGGCTACTGTAAGGGTAAGTAGGAAGTGTTGGGTATGAAAAGATCAAGTTAGTGCTATAAAGGAAGATAACGGGTGCGGTTTGTGAGTTGCAAAATAAAAATGAAAAAAAATATGGATGAAAAGAAAAAGTGCAATGAAAGCCACACACGAAGCTTGATATAAATGAAAAGTTAACAAAAAAGGGAGACTAAGGGAGGTAAACCTTGTGGTCAGAAAAGTGGAAAGAAAATGTAATTATGGTGTCAAGGAGGGCGTAGTCACTTTTTACCCAAATACACCATTCCCGTCCCCAAGCCTACATTACAAGCCTACATTACACGCCTAACCAAGTCCTATTGTGATCCTAACTGAACTGTTCAAATGGTATTGTGCATGTATAACTTGAACTTCTTTGTGAAAGTGAGCGCGTTCCCAGTCCCTATTTGTCAAATTGTATTTTTGTATGATCGGGACTTTTTTGTTGTGAGGGCACTAGAGTAGACTGCGATTGTTGATTATCTGGTTTGAGTGTCTACTATGCATATTAGCTAGCTCATGAATTGTCACGACCCATACCGCCGTGATTGGCATCCACCCAACCCCCGAGTGAGTGAACTATTAACGACCCAGAACTTAACCGTTCTAATAGCTCAAAACCAATGCAGATAAAATAAACTAGCATAAATACTAAATCAACCAAACTATTATAAATACCCTGCGGAAATTCCCCCCATAGAACCTGAAAGTCATCGTACCAAAATGCTACAAAAAATTTAGAATGTGGGGATGCAACCCCAATATAAGAAATAGTCTATGCATAAAACAAGTGGGCTACAACATAAACAGATATAAATCAAGGCAACTCAACCAAAGCAGCTCACCCTTGACGTTTGAAAGAGCTGGGACTACAGGTGAGATCGCGTGTCAGCTGCTGGAAGATTGTCTATACTCACAAAAAAAATACAAGTGCAGAATCAGTACATAACCACCGTGTACTGGTAGGATCATCAGCCAGTTCAAAATTAACAGCATATGAATAGTACAAAAATCAAGTAAGAGTACAGGAAACATGTAACAAGCCAACAAATATCCCTAGGCTACAAGTCTCTTCCTAGCTTGTACCCACATGTAATCCACCTTTACAACTACGATCAACAATCAACTATAACCAACCAACATCCCCTTTTTATATAGCCCGGACCCACCCTAGGATCCCCTCTAAACAACACCTAAGTGTTAACATGCAACCCGGTCTACAGTAAGACCAAACTCACAAATCAATACAATGATAACCTAGCCTCTTAAGGACCATATGCATAATCAGAATACATAAACACAACTCGGTACACTCAGGGAACCGTTATTAAAAATGCAGCAATACAATTAGGTAAACCCGTACCAAGTGTGGTACCCGAGCCAACTAGTTAGTATCCTGTACCAAATGTGGTACCCGAGCCAACCGTTAGTATTCCCATACCAAGCATGATACCTAAACCAACCATTAGTATACCTGTACCAGGCATGTACCTGAGCCAACCGAATGTCACATAAATCCACAGTCACAAACAATGAACAATCAACACTTGTAAACCAACAAGCAATAACACCTAGTTCATTTCACAAGACTGATAACAGAACCCTTAGACATTCTTAAACCATTTCCTAAGCAATGCAACTCGTACAAATACTTAAACAAAAGTACACAATCATACAATACATACAGGAATCAATAACCATCACCTACCTCGAATTAGTCAAAAGCTCTACTCAGCCGGAGCTTTCCCATTTCTTGAAGTTCTTGCCAGTTCTTGGTCTAAAACAATACACAATAACCAAGATTAAATTTTTATGGCCTACAATTTACCCGGATTATGTAAAATACTAAACCACAGGCCACCCATGATCATTCCACCCTTTTTCTCGGGCTTTCCTATTAATAATTCACCTAGTTTACCATTTTTATGGATACATTAAGGGAATTAAAATTGCATGATCATAATATAGAATAATCAACAACAACCAAGAATTTCTACCCTTAGAATCCCCCTTTTCCCCGGATTCCACCATTCCTAGGTCATTCCAAACCTTTCCCCAAGTCTACCCCTAGCAATTCTATATCGTCGGAAAGATAGTACGGAGTTTGGGGAGTAGAATCCTTACCTTTACGATGAAAAATAGTGTAAAACTGATGGAAATTGCCCAAAATCGCCCTCTTCTTCTCCCAAAATGTCTTGAAGAAAACTGAACTATTTTGGGGAAGTTTTTGCATTAATTCCCATCGCGCTCCGCTATAGCAGTACCGCCGTAGCAGAGTAGTCCGCTATGGTGGAGGCTGATCGATGTTTACTTCTGCTGTAGCGGTATTTTTTCTGCTATGGCAGAGGTCGCTATGGTGGAGTGTCAACCTCTACGGCGGTTGACATGGGACAAAAAGTCGTAAAGTCCCTCAAATTTGCCCATTTTATAACACACTCGATTTTCTAATGTTCTGGAACAATCCCTTCACATCAACCTCGATACCGGGAGTTCTACTTACCCGAATTTGATTTTGAAAAGTCCCTTGGACTCCTTTATGTCTTAGCCACAAGGAAAAATATCTCAAAACTAGATACGTTACCCTATCCTTAGCCGAATTGCCCTAGACCATACCTCGCTCCAAAACCAACTTAGACTAGCCTAGCCCAGAATTTTCAACTTCTAAACCCAAAAGTTTTTTGACTCAAAACTTGGCACAAAAAGTTTACCCGTAACGATGAACCCGGTCGTTACAAAAGATAACAATTTACCCATCGTTCATCCCCGAATGATCCAACCTAATAGAAATAAAGAGAGGAAAGTGTAGTACCTGAATCTTCAAACAAGTGAGGGTACTTATCCCGCATGTCCTTCTTAGTTTCCCAAGTGGCTTCCTCAACCGGACGAGCTTCCATTGAACCTTTACCATACTAATCACCCTTGTCCTTAATTTTCGGACATCCCGATAAAGAATCAAAACTGGTTCCTCTTCATAGAGAAGGTCCTTATCAAATAACACTTCATCCCACTTGATGATGTAGTCCCCATCCCCATGGTATTGCTTTAGCATAGATACAAGAAACACTAGATGGATACCTGGTAAACTGGGCAGTAGTGCTAACCGGTAAGCCACTTGCCCCACAATCTCAAGAACCTCGAACGGACTGATGAACCGAGGGCTAAGCTTTCTCTTATTACTAAAATGCATAACCCCCTTCATTGGTGATACCTTCAATAGTACTTGTTCACCAATTTGGAAATCCATATCTCTGACCTTGGGATCCGCATATTCCTTCTTCCTCTTTTTGGGCTGCTAGCAACTTGGTATGAATGCCTTTCACCTTTTCTTATGTTTCCCTTACCAAGTCCACGCCCTAAGGCTTTACATCGCCTTCCTCAAACCACCTTATAGGTGACCTAAAACTCCTCCCATACAGTGCCTCGAACGGTGCCATGTCGATACTGGAGTAATAGCTATTGTTGTATGCGAACTCGCACAATGGTAGAAACATGTCCTAATGACCTCCGAAGTCAATCACATATGCTCTCAGCATGTTTTACAATACTTGAATCATTATCTCTGACTGACCATCAGTCTGAGGATGGAAGGCTATGCTAAAAGTGAGTTGTGTACCCAACTCTTCATGTAACTTACCCCAAAACTTAGAGGTAAACTGCGTACCCCTGTATGAAATGATAGACAGTGGTACCCCGTGCAATCTCACGATCTCCTTCACGTAGATCTTAGCCAATTACTACGAATTAAAATCCACCCTGATCAAAATAAAATGATCTGACTTGGTCAGTCTATCAACAATGACCAAAATAAAGTCATACTTTCCCAAGGTCTTGGGAAGACCCACCACGAAATCCATGGCTATTCTCTCCCACTTCTACTATTGAATGGGCATTCTTTGAAGTAGTCCTGCAGGTCATTGGTGCTCAAACTTTACTTGCTGCTAATTCTGATACCTGTACATAAAATCAGCTATGTCCCTTTTCATTCTGGGCCACCAGTAAAGTTGTCTCAAATTCCTGTACATCTTTGTTACGCCCGGATGAATCAAATACCGTGAACCATGAGTTTCTGCCAAGATTTTCTGAATTATATCATTAACCCGAGGAACACAAATCCTCTTTCTGAAGTTCATTACCCCACCAGCGTCAAACGTAGCATCCCTGGACTCTCCGGATATCACCTTACTTCAAAGCTTATTCAGTTATGGATCCTTAAGCTGTTTGGCCTTTATCCCTTCTATAAAAATAGATTTGACCTCAACACTGGACAATACCCTACCTTGTTCTAAAATACCCAAGTGCACAAACTTAGATTCCAATGCCTGAATCTCCTTTGCAAGTGGTCATTTGGACACCCGCAAACAAGCCAAAATGCCCATGCTAATTATTTTTCGGCTCAATGCATCTGCCACGACAATAGCTTTACCCGGATGGTACTAAATGGTCACATCATAGTCCTTTAAAAACTCCATCCACCTTCTCTGTCTCAGGTTCAAGTCTTTCTGAGTGAAGACATGTTGCAAACTGCGATGGTCAGTAAACACCTCACACTTGACACCATAGAGATAGTGTCTCTAAATCTTGAGTGCAAACACCATCGCTGCAAACTCTAAATCATGAGTCAGATAGTTTCTCTTATGCACTTTCAACTACCTAGAAGCATAGGCTATCACATTCCTATCCTGCATCAACACAACACCCAAACTAGAATGTGAAGCGTCACAATAAACAATGAATTCCTTTCCTTCAACCGGCAAAGACAAAATAGGAGCCGTGGTCAGAAGTGTCTTGAGCTTTTGGAAGCTCTCCTCACACTTGTCGAACCACACAAATGGTACGTCTTTCTGTGTCAGCCTTGTCAAGTGAGTAGCAATAGACATAAAATCCTTGACAAACCTCCGATAGTAACCTGTGAGTCCAACAAAACTCCTCACCTCAGTCATAGAGCTAGGCCGGGCCAACTCTTGACTGCCTCGATCTTCCGGGGATCTACCATCACCCCCTTTTCCGACACTACATGCCCTAAGAATGCAACTAAAGTCAACCAAAATTCACACTTGGAGAACTTCGTATAAAACTTTTGGTGTCTCAATATCTCTAACATAACCCGAAGATGTTCAGCATGCTCCTCCATACTCTTGGAGTAGATTAAAATATCGTTAATAAACACAATGACGAACGAATCCAAGTAAGACTTAAACACCCCATTTATCAAACTCATGAATGTTGCCGGCACATTAGTCAACCCAAACGACATCACTAAAAGCTCATAATGACCATACCGAGTCCAAAAGGCAGTCTTAGAAATATCCTCGGGTCTAATCTTTAACTGATGGTACCCTGACCTCAAGTTTATTTTTGAGAACACAGATGCACCCTGTAACTGGTCAAACAGATCATCAATACGGGGTAAAAGGTACTTATTCCGGATGGTAACCTTGTTCAACTGCATGTAGTCTATGCACATTCGCATACTACTATCCTTCTTCTTCACAAACAATACCGGAGCACACCAAGGTAAAGCACTAGGACAGATAAATCCCCTGTCTAGGAGTTCCTGACGCTGAATCTTAAGTTCCCTTAACTCTGCCGGAGCCGTACGATATGGAGGAATAGAAATTGGGCGAGTGCCCAGCTCCAAGTCAATACAAAACTTAATATCCCTGTCTGGAGGCATACCAGGCAAATTCACTGGAAATACCTCTCGAAACTCTGAAATTACTGGAACTGACTCGATAGATGGGGACTCCACACTATCATCCTGGAGATAAGCCAAAAAGGCCACATACCCTCTTCCTACTAGCTTCCTAGCTCGAACGGATGAGACGATCTTAGCTGGCTTAGGCCTGTACACACCTTCCCACTCTAGCCTATCCTTACTCGGAATCTCTAAAGCCACCGTCTTAGTGTTAGAGTTCATCACAACATGATAAGGGGATAACCAAGTCATGACCAAAATGACATCAAAGTCAACCATATCCAGAATTACCAAGTCTACCTAAGTATGCAACCCCTCAAATACAATAGAACAACTACGATAAACATGAGTCACAATCATAGACTCTCCAACCGGGGTAGAAACATGGATAGGGGAATCAAGGCTATCACAAATCAAATCTAAACCCATAGAAAATTTCACAGACACATATGAATATGTAGAACCTGGGTCAAAAAGTACCAAAGCCATCTTAACACAAACACGAATAGTACCTGTGATCACTACGTCTGATGCCTCAGCCTTGGACCTTCCTGGAAATGTGTAACACTGAGCTCAGTCATCAATTTGAGCTACTTCCTTGGCCGGCTACGCCGTAGCCCGACCCACACTGCAACCTGACCCATGCCTCCATTCCCTCTATCTCCTCGTCCTTCCTAAAAAGTTACCTCACCCATCCTGTGGATGACTCTAGCATAACTACCTCTACCTGCCGGGACCACAGCCTTAGACTGCTGCTGAACCTGATTACCAGTCTGCCTGCAAGGGCATTCCCTCTTAAAGTGGCCCAGATCACCATAATAGAAGCAACCATGATCAAGTGTAGGCCTGCTGGTAGATTTGTAAGAAGCTCCCTTGTAACACCCTGTACACGTATCCAACTATCCAAGATAAAAACTTCAGAAATTTTCAAAGTTCCAGGGACTACGGGTCAAAACAATGACTCATCGTTCAAATAACAGGTTCATCCTGTTGACTCATGGAATGTCTTTAAAGGATTTACATTTTCCCAAGTCCCCTTTAGGAATTACGAGTCAAGTCTATGACTCGTCATTACAATGACGAGCCATAGTATTGAGTCGTGGTTTGACCAATTAAGCCGAACTCCCTGTGAACGACGACTCTATTTGATGACTCATCATCACTTCTACGAGTCCGTCCTGTTGACCCGTAGAAGTGATGCTGCAACTTGAAATTCCCAGCTGAGTTCTACGACTCCAGACAATGAACCGTCATCCAAACCAAGACTCATAGGCTGAGTCATGGTAACTAAAAGTTGACCAATTTCTAGCTTTTTCTCAATTAATTCCTAGGGGTATTTTTGTCATTTCTCACTCTATTATGTATTAAGTGAAGTCGTTTTGACTACTTTTAGAAGGGTTTTTACCCATATTACCCTAAGTCCCTCTTAAGTTCATCATTCTTCACTCAAAGAGGAAAATTGCTCTCAAGCTCAAGACTCCAAAGCTCTAAATCAAGTCTCCTAATTCTTTTCCAATCAAGTGGGTAATATTCCACCAAGGTATGTGGGCTTTTAACAATTGGTTCCTTTCACCCTTGTGCCCAAATCCCCAACTCTTATCTTGAAGTATGAAGTTATGAAATTAGGGTTTTGATCTAAAATTGGGAAAAGTTTATGAAATCAATTTCTATGTTTAAATTCATGGTTTCCTCTTGATTACTCATGATTTGATTATAATGCAAGTGTTAGTTTGTTTTTGAAGGCATGTTATGATGAATTGAACGAACACTTTTAAGACACCTAGGCACAATTGTGTGACTCTCGTGTGATGTTGGCTTAATTTTAAATTCTTGCTCTTGCTTGATTAAGAATATATATGTACCCTGCCTGATTTGAACATGTGCCAAGTGTGAGTGAGGCTTTGTTATAGTCCATGCTGTATTTTAGTGTCTAGAACTTGCCCTGTGTGTTTGTAAAGTGAAATAAAGAATGTTGAGTTTATGAGATGATATAGGCATTTCTTTGATAGCCATATTTTCTGCCCTCTTTATCTACCCTTTGTGCGTGACCATAGCTAGACCCTTTGAGCCTTTAGCCTTTTCTTTGGCAGCCATATTATAGCTTATTCCTTTTCTTTCAATTGCCCGCAATTTGATCTAAAACTTGTAAGTGCTTTAGTTGAAAAATTAAGATGTTAAGGAGTGTGAAATTGGGAAAGGAAAAGTAGTGAAGCTCCAAGGAAATAGCTTTTGGTGTGTTGAAAAGGTTTATATGTGGTTGATAGGGAGTAATGAAGTGAAAAAGACATATTGATCAAAAGAAGTGATTCGTGTATCCATAGCAAATACTCCACATTGATGATGTGTAAGCTAGCTTAAAAAGATGGGGCAAAACAAAAGAAAGTTGGGAAAATAATAATGGGGTAAAATAGGGTGGTTGGAGATAACTTTAAGTAAAAATATGATGTATTAAAGCGCTTTAGGGAAGATAGTCACTATTCTTGACCAAATAGTTCCCACCCATCCCTTAGCCTACATTACAACCCGTAAAGTCCTACTTGATCTTGAGATTTGACATTCTTGTATTAGTGGAGTACGACACTAAGGGCAAGCTTATGGTTCATCTTATGTGACATGTGAATTCTTTGTGAGAGTGAGCGAAATTTGATTCGTGTACCCGTTCATGCGGTAATTTGCATATTTATGAGTGAATATGGGTGACTCTTTTAGTGGTGAGGGCACATGTTTGATGATAGATAGGTGACTTATATGACCCCCTTGTCGAGTAAGGTGCATGGTTTGCAAACTGAGAAGAGCCAACTCTTGAGGTTAGGAAGTCTTGAAGTAGTATTCATGTGAATTGAGTGTAATATTGCATGCCGAGTGTCAAACTTGACTTTATTGTATGCTGCGGCCTAGCTTGAGTGTCCTAGTATTCTTAGAGGTGTTCGAGTCATATGTAGATGTCAATCAGTGTAGAGAGTTGTTCAAGGACAAACAAGGCTTTAAGTGCGGGGTGGTGATCTTAGGCGTAATTATGCACCTAAATGTCATTATCTATGCATTTTTAGCTTAGTTCTGAGGAATATTTGAGACACTAGCAAGGTATTCGGGATGCAAATATGTACTTCATCGCTACCTTACATGTTTATAGTGATTAGGATCCATGTAGAGCAAGAAACGAGTTCAACCGATCAAGTGGAGTTTAGAAGAAAAGATTAGCCTTGTTAACTTGAGAAATGCCTATTCTATCGTATTTTGATAAGCTCTATTTTGGTTGGATGGACTTATATGTGTTTGTGTGTTGTAGGTGACCTTTGGAGGATCTATGAAAGCTAATTGAAGCCTACGAACAAGCTACAAACCATGGAGACACAAATCAAGGTGGCTAGATTTGTTAGAGGAAAAGAGGAAGAGTAGGAGAACATCCCCCATGCCACAGAGACGGAGAGCCGCGTTGGCTAGCGTGACACGGAGGGGAAGCATCAGCTGAGAGGCTGATTTTTAGTAGCCCTCCGCATTAAGGGCGTGACACAGATGCTGGATTCCGTGCTGGCCAATAGGACACGGACCTTGGTCCTGACGGAGGCAACTTATCCTACACTATAAATAGGACACTTAGCTTAAATTGTAAAGGGGTGAGACGTTTTTGGGATTACAAAAACACAAAGAGGAGACTACTTTAGGGTTCTTATTCTCTACTTTTGTCTTCTTTAATTGTGGTGTGATTAACAATTGTCTTGGTGTTTTTGTTCCGATTATGAGTGGCTAAACACCCTTGTTCTGGGGTTACGGCTAGAACAAGATTGTGTAGTATTCTATTTGAACCAATGAACTTCGCTTCTCAATAGTAATTGCTCTCATGTTTTTGTATTTACTATTTTAGTGCCTGATCAACACTAGGATAAATGAGTAATTCTCACATGAACTGACCACGAGAACATAAGAATAGGACAAAGAACACGAGGAATAAGATCATCTCGGACGTACGTTAGGGTGATTTGTAACTAAGATAGCAATATACTTAGCGTGCCTTATTCAGTTGTAAACAGGATGAAATCATTAATGCATTTGAATTAGAAACTCACATCCCCTCTCAATGATGTAGTTGTGAGACTAGTTCAGATAGGTGATTTAGAGAATGACCATTCCCGGATCGTAATATTAACCCAAAAATCAGTAACTAGAGAAGTAAAGTTTGTTGGAGCAAATAGTTATTGCGCAGGATTGTAGTACACGCCGTAGCCCTGGAATCTCACTTTGATATTGTTAACAACTTTTGCCAAATTCGTCATTACTTTATTTCATTACTTTTTAAAATAAGTAGACTATTGAAACTTACAAATCTTTTGGTTAAATTACAACGCCTGTCTGAAGTATTACTAGAAAATAAAAGTAAGTGAATTGCTAAACATATAGTCCCTATGGGTTCGATATCTAGTTCGAAAGAGCCACTATATTACTTGTACGACCACGTACACTTGTGTGTGCATTTGGACGCAAAAAGCATCCTGGTGAGAGGTATTCTGATGAACATCTCGACCGTGACTATTAACATATTTTTATATGGGCCCGAGTATGTTGCACCCTCCAGCACCTCCAAATATGACTATTGGTGTAGGACTGAGCTTAACCATACTAAGTGGTTAGAGAAGGTCCTCACAAAGACTGACAATCTAATGTGGCTGACTTAGGACAAGCCACAGATTACCAAGGCCTCTTTGACCTTCGAATATAAGTTCTGGTGGGCAATTGTGTGTCTCTGGATTATGCCGATGGGTTGTGACAACCAGTTAACACTTGAGAGAGCCATTTTGGTTGCTAGCTTGTTATCCAAGTACAAGCTGAATATCAGGCAGATTATCACAGAAGAGATCTGAGACAGAGTCACCAAACTCAGTTCATCCTACCCATTCCTCTATCTCCTGAGTGCACTATGTGATAAGGCGGATATCCTGAAGTATTCGAGAATTGATTATGTAAAGCGAGCAGTCCAGACCCATCATCCAGAGTAGTCAAAACATGATAACAAAGTTATGGGTCTAGGTAGCACATCCGAGGCAACTGAACCAATGAATATCCATGATGCATTTGTGCCTCCTGCGGGGATGCTACCGTACATGATGGCTGCATCATCCTTGAAAGGTAGCCTAAATGAGGAGACTCCTTCAGTAAGAGAAGAAGCTTTTGTCACTTCCACGTCGATATGACCCCACAATACTAATGTTTTAACTCCCTGCGGGACTGACATCTCTATCCCATACACCCTACCAGCTCCGTCAACTTCTACGACACCTCTAGTGGAAGAGCCGACCTCAATCTATGCTTTCCATCTGTCAAACTTCTCCAACACGATTTAGGCTATTATTAATCAACAAGAGCAGATGAAGAAGTTTGCTCAACAGTTCTAGGCTATTGTTGATGCCTCCATCTAGAGAGCCATCGCCCCATATATTAATGTGCATGGCCAGATTGACGATGAAATGTAGGCTAAAAACCTAAGTTTGGGGGGGGGGGAACAAAAGATAACATAGGCAAATGCCTAAGTTTGGGGGGGTGCATGTGATCAAATGAGGAGAAGAAAAGAAATGCACTTCAAGTGCAAGGTAGCACCTTAATTCGAGAATTGGAAAATTTCTCCAAAAGATCAATCCAATGAGAAGATTGAAAAGCAAAAATAGGTGTTACCAAGTGAAGGTGATATAAGGTGTGAATGAGCATGAGGTAAAAAAAGGAGAAATCTTGGGTTGTGTGAGGGAGAAATAAGGGAAAGTTAAAAATTGAAAAATCTAAGCGGTGTTTGGAATGAAAATGAAGAGCATTAGGGAGGTGTAGTCACTTGAACCAAATGATATCCTCACCTTAGTCCTAGCAAACATCGTAACTCGCAAGTCCTTGGTGATTTTGAGCTTGGCTACCCTACATTAGTGGAGATCTACATGATGGGCAAGCCTATGATTCGATGCGCATGCACTTGAACTTCTTTGAGAGAGTGAGAGTCTTCTTAGTTCTCCCATAATCCCATACTTCATGAATTGAATGATTGTGAGTGGGATTCTCTCTTGTGGTGAGTGGCATCATGCACTCGAATTGAAGCATGAGTCTCTATTTCAATTGAGGGGAATAAATAAGATAAGTTGTGTGGCGAATCTCGAGGAAAACCTTGAAGGTCCATGCCAATGACTTGAGAAGTTTAAATATCTTGCTTTAAATTCCCTTGAGTTTTGAATGAAATATGATGTCCTTTGAACAAAAGGTTTTGGAAATGAGCAATTGCCGTGGTGGTCCAAATTAAGATAAGCATAGTAGTTGAGTCTTTTGTTTGTGTCGTTTGTTCATTTCTTTTTCTAAATTTTTTAGTGTAGAGTAGTTTTTGTGCCTTAATTGAGCCTTAGCATAATTCATTCCTTGCCATGTGAGTATATTGCTTGAGGACAAGCAATAGTTCTGAAAACTCCAAACGTCACACATCCACCGCCTACCTACCGTTTAGGTGAAACCAGCGAGATCCAGTAAGGAAGTGTCCCGGCTGCTCCACTCCGCTGCGGTATCATGAACTGAACTTTGTTTCTTTCTCGAGCGCAAAGTGAATGGGCGCTGTGCCATGGGTCAGTTTCGGGGTGGGGAGCAAAGAGAGACCAGAAGAATGATTCATTTTGATCGACGAGCTTTTTTAGCCCAAAAACTCAGAATCAATGGAAGTCTATTCATTAACATATATTCTATCTGTATATCTAGGAAGCATTAGCCGATCTGGTACAACAATACATGTTTCTATGCCCTTTCCAATCTTGTCTAACTTTGCTGACTCCCCCTTCTCAACCCGTATCTTGTTCGTTCTAGAAACACGTCTTCCTATTCCATCTTTTCTAGAATCTCCTTTATCAGAAGAAATAGAAGCTCGAGAAGGAATACCAAAACCTATTTCACTCGCGGAGTCTTTTTGCATTCATGGTTGAATGGTTAAAGCGCCCAACTCATAATTGGCAAATTCGTAGGTTCAATTCCTACTAGATGCACGCCAATGGGACCCTCCAATAAGTCTATTGGAATTGGCTCTGTATCAATTGAATCTCATCATCCATACATAATGAATTGATGTGGTATATTCATATCATAATGAACAGTAGGAACTAGCATTCTTATTGAGACTTTCACTCATAGGGAAGAAAATCGATTTATAGATGGAATCAAATATGCAGTATTTACAGACAAAAGTCTTCGTTTATTGGGGTAAAATAAATATACTTCTAATGTCGAATCAGGATCAACTAGGACAGAAATAAAGCATTGGGTCGAACTCTTCTTTGGTGTCAAGGTAATAGCTATGAATAGTCATCGACTTCCGGGAAAGAGTAGAAGAATGGGACCTACTATGGGACATACAATGCATTACAGACGTATGATCATTATGCTTCAACCGGGTTATTATATTCCACCTCTTAGAAAGAAAAGAACTTAAATCAAAATACTTAATAGCATGGCGATACATTTATACAAAACTTCTACCCCGAGCACACGCAATGGAATCGTAGACAGTCAGGTGAAATCCAATCCACAAAATAATTTGATCTATGGACAACATCATTGTGGTAAAGGTCAAAATGCTAGAGGAATTATTACCGCAAGGCATAGATGGGGAGGTCATAAGCGTCTATACCATAAAATTGATTTTCGACGAAATAAAAAAGACATATATGGTATAATCGTAACCATAGTATATGACCCTAATCAAAATGCATACATTTGTCTTATACACTATGGGGATGGTGAGAGCAGATATATTTTACATCCAGAGGGGCTATAATTGGAGATACCATTCTTTCTTGTACAGAAGTTCCTATAAAAATGGTAAATGCCCTACCTTTGAGTGCGGTTTGAACTATTGATTGACGTAATTTGAAATAACAAATTAGGTTTACGATGAAACCTAGAAATCAATCACTGATCCAATTTGAGTACCTCTGTAGGATAGACCTCAATAGAAAATTGAAGAGTAAGGGCAGCAAGTGATTGAGTTCAGTAGTTCCTCATAAAAAATTATTGTCTGACGAGATATAGTAATATGGAGAAGAAAAATTCTTTCAAGCACCGACAGAACTGGAAGCGCCCCTTCTTTCAAAGAGAGTAGGACAGATTATTCACATTTCATTTGATGGTCAGAGGCGAATTGAAAGCTAAGCAGTGGGAATTCAAAAGATTCCCCGGGGGAAAATAGAGATGTCTCCTACCTTACCCATAATATGTGGAAGTATCGACATAATTTAATATAGTCATTCAGTCTGAATGCTACATGAAGAACATAAGCCAAATGATGGAAAGGGAAGACCCAGGATGTAGAAGATCATAACATGAGTGATTTGGCAAATTTGGATTCATATATATATCCACCCATGTGCTACTTCATTCTAAGATATATAGAAGATCCATCTCTATCGATATCATCATCTACAGCCAAAAAGCCCTATGCTTTGGAAGAAGCTTGAAAAATAGTTTGGGAATTGATCAAAAGAAGAATCTACTTCAAACGATATACCCTTAGGCACGACCATACATAAGATAGAAATCACACTTGGAAAGGGGGGAAAATTAGCTAGAGCAGCAGATGAGATAGTACCGGAGTAATTCAAAGAGCCCTTCTCTCTATTCTATTTTGTGCGTGTCAAGTATTGATTCTATTCCATCAAAGCATGCTAACAATAGAAAAGAAATGCAAGTACATACAACTGCGGTAATACTGCATCATTGATAAAGAACCTTGACATCCCCAGCCTTTTCCCCTGCAACAAGTTCATTGGCATATTCCCCTTCCCCTTCTATTCCCAAAAGCTGATTCAATAGGCTTCCTTTATTGATTCAAAATGCTTCTTTCCTGCGACATGGACACTAAGGTTAGTTTCCATAGGGCAAAGCGGTGACCTCATTCATTTATTCTAACAACTCATTGCCCTATTTTCTCTAGATCTAGTCTATATAATGACCAAGACCCGTACATAAGATCGTTTTATCTTATCTCCTTCTAAGAAAGTATGAGCTCCTTCCCATGCTAAGATTCTAAACTCTTGAACTTAAGAGAGGCTTATTTTCAAGCTGATGAGTAGAAATTAAGTATAAAGAAAATGACAAAAGAAATCTCACACGGAGATCAGTGTACCCATAGATCTATATGAAAAATAGATATATGAAAATTCAAGAAATTCTTTTTCAAAAACCCGGGATTTCAGAGGCGAACAATGACATAAAGGTTCCTCAAGTCATCCATGGCGGCCGGGCAAGCTCTCCGTCGAGCTACCGATTTCCCTCCTATCCTAAAAACTAGATTCAGAGGTTGTTTCTCTTAAGACTAAAATGTACGATTGCAGTCTCAAAGGGTTTCCACCCTACATCATCATTTTCATGCTTTTTTGTTAAGTAACATGAGCACCAGGGGAGACCGAACAGTTGTTGGCGGGGCAGAAGCACTCTTAACTGGGGGAATGCTTTCTATTTGGCCATCGATTCGATGATGCCTATATCATTATGGTAGAATCGTACTCCACCATCTAATCTGGGTCCCGGTCAGTGACAGCGGCTGATTGCTTTTTCTTATCGGAGGTTTTGACTTTCCTTCCTGTTCCCTATTCTGTAGAGCGGTTATCCCTGACTATCTTAGGGGAAGATTTCTCTCTTCTCTACAAAGACACTCGCAACGCAGTTTGGTCACAGTCAATGGAAATAATACAACATGAAGACAGGACGCATTAATATTCACAAGTAAAGACGATACTGAATGGGCTCCTTTATTGCGCCATACTTCTCTCTTTGAAACCTATTCGGATGGCGTGAGATATGATACACTTTGCTTTCTTATTGCGTGAAAGTGCTTGAGCGACCATTGGGAAAGTTTTTTTGCGGGGAAGGCAGCCGAGTCATCCGTCTTATCTTAGAAATTTATTTATTAAGGTCCCATCCGTCGTAACCCTTACATTGCATTCTAGCAAGTTTGAAGTTTTATTTTTCATTTCATATGGTTCCTCAGTAGGTAGGGCTTCCATTAGTATAGTATCGTGTGCTTGTGCAGGTGAAGTGAAGCTTTTGTTGATGTATTCCAGATAGGTCTCTTGATCCTTCTTTCTCACTCTCATCTATTTTACATAGATGATTGGTCTCGAGCGTGAAACTCCCCAGGGATTAAAAAAGAAATTCGACTTTTCCCTAAAATAAAAAAGGATGGTGTTTTTAGGTAACAAACCACGCCAAATAGGCTAATCCCGTAGCAAGAAAAAAAGCAGAAAGGAACCGGGGTGGCCAGGTGTGAAGAGAAAGATAGCGTACAACGGAGTAGCCAACTCATAGAAAGAGCAGGGGCGCTAGCTTTCAAACAAGGTAACAGGAGTAACTAAATAATCATCGAGCGAAGATTTTTTGTTCTTCCTTAGTCCAATCGAGATATATTTTATTGTACAATTGATACAGAACGAAGGCACTTTTCGAGGAGGTGAGGGTCGTAGACATGATATTTAGATCACCTTGAGTTGAGAAGGAAAATAAGTTATTCAAATTGGTGAGAGAACGAGATGGGATTGGGAATGAATCGATGGACTCCGGGAAGCTTTGTTCCTACATTCTGCTCTCACTCAAAGTCCTTTTTTTGTTCATTTTATGAGAAAACAACAAGGAAAGGGGCTAAGATCCTCGTTGACAACATGAATTCGTATGCAAGATACTGAATTGGATCCCTTTCATAGATGGGAATTGATGAATTAAGGAAGCAGTAGCACTCCCTCCCGATGTTTTGCCAGAAGCTCAGCTCATTTTCTAACAGAAAGGGAAAACTTCTACCCCGGACCAAAAGGTGGGCGTCTCGATCTAAACCAGCCTTGTCTACCAAGAATCGATACATCAAGAAGGTAGCATATCAAAATAGAATGCCCTTAACTGAAAAAGTGAAAACTCCTTTGATTGTTCTTCGCAGACTGGCCATGTGATCTCTCTTCCCAAGTCTTATTGCCGAACCGGTTCTCCTCCCCCCATCTGATATTTTCATTACAGTTATAGCCTCAAAATAGGCAATGAATTGCGGATAACTTTCTCCTTTGCCGGTAGTTTCGAGAGCTAAGATAATTCGTTTCTAGTTTTGTAGGAGGCCATAACATCTAAAATTAGGAGAATCTTCCTAATCTTTGACTTTGAAGTGGGAATGGTCACAAATAGAGAGAAAAAAGAAGAATATGTTAAAGGTATCCCGATTGAATATAAAGTTTAACATCCTGAATGAACTGCTTTCCTTAAGTTAGCGCACTGGCACCGCTCCATGGGCTTGCCAATTTTCACAATAATGAGACAAGTCTGGTAAAAAGAGGACGTCTCTGTCCCTTCACCTGAAACCTACTGCTAGGCAGAAATCCCCGCTTTCATTGAGGGAAACTTATTGAAGTCTGAAATCTACCTTAAACTCTTTGGAATTAGACAAAGGCAGGGCAAACCAGAGCCTAATGTTTACACTATCCGTGAGCTGCCTGCATGAATTCCCTTTGTGAAAGGCTCAAGAGTACACTGAGTTAGGCGAGATCAAGATTGACATATTTACTTAATTTGAATTAGTATAAGTGTCACGCCCCAAACCATGGGAGGCATGACCGACACTCGGAGCCCCAAAAGGCCGAGGGTGCCAAAATAGAGTGTATCTCTGTTGAACCTGCTGGGGGTCTGAGACCGACAAGGTCTCTAAGAATTACAATTTGAAACACTGAAAGCTCAATAGTAGTTAAGCAACTCAAGGCCGACAAGGCTATTATCATAGTAGATAACTAATAACAAGGCCGACAAGGCCATACCCAACACTGATGTACATATACACGTCTACAAGCCTCTAGGAGTAAGTAAAATATCTCATATCCAGGACAGGGCCCTGGACTACCCATAAGCTGTACATATACATAACCTGGTCAAAATATAAGCTAGACCTCTGACTCGTCAGCTCCAGGAAGAATGGAGCTTACCAAAATGGTTGAACTCCGCAACTCCTACTGAAGAGGTCTATCTGGGTTTCTGTCTGGACCTACAGGCATGAATGCAGCGCCCCCAGGCAATGGGGCGTCAGTACGACAATAATGTACTGGCATGTAAGGTAGAAGCATAAAATCAAGTCGCAAGTAGTAAATCTGAACAAGATAAAATATGAAACTTGTAAACCGTAATTGGTAAGACTCGTTAAGCTCTTTCTCCTTTATTCTTTTTAGAACACAACACATGCATTAACTCACGCTGCAACTCACTATTTATAACCCACACTGAACCACAACAGCGCCTCGGCGCACCCTGTATTTAATAGCCTCAATATGGCAGTAGCGCCTCGGCGCACACTATGTATATAATGGCCTCAATATGGCAGTAGCACCTCGGTGCACACTATGTGTATAATGGCCTCAATATGGCAGTAGCACCTCGGTGCACACTATGTATATAATAGCCTCAATATGGCAGTAGCACCTCGGTGCACACTAACACGCAAACCACACATAATAAGTGTATTACTAGATTGACCTTCAAAGCTATTCTTGTTATTTATGAAGGTTCATTTAGATAACTTCTTTAGCCTTGGCTTACTAGGTGTTGGAATCAACATACCAAACACATATAATTGGGGATTTGACTTTCTAACTTTCCTTGTATACTTTCTAAAGCTTGATTAGAGATCACAATACAAAGAAGAAACTCGACAAAAGGATAACTTACGTTTCGTGCAAAAAGAATCAGATTTTTATAAGAAGGCGACTTGAATCACCATAATGTATAACTTAGTTCCTTAAGACTTGTTGAGTTACCAAATCAGCTCTCTTACAACAGAATACTCAAATTCCTTCTTTCGGAGATTTAGAGTTCTATTTCTAGATTCATGCCGATAAGGAATAAAGAAGCCTTAACATACCTCGTTCCTTCCGAAGATTGCGCTTACCACAACTTGAACTTTCCCTTATTAAGTTAATCTACAACACAAGGGTATAATGAAGCTAATATTAGCTCTTAAACCTGCTGCAACATTCCCAAAACAGTAGCTAAACATTTCCCGGGCAGATCTACGTATTTTGCATTAATTAAAGGTGTATCATCACACCTTTCTCCCCTATCCAATACACATCACACACACACCAACCTACTGCCTCCAATAATACAAAACACATCAAACATCCCCTACACAACCCACCATGCCGAAATACAATAGCAACACATTGAACCCACGGCTTTCGATCGCCGTCCCGTGAGTTCTTAACAACAATTCAACAACAATTGTCCATCCGAACTTCAATCCAAAAATATTATTATGGGCAGAGTACTTACCACACTTGAAGGTGTGTTTTTATCCTCTTTTTATTGATTCTTTAAAAGCTTAAGTACCCCCTTAAGCTTCAATTAATCTTGGTCTTCTTAGAACCCTAAAGGGAAAGAAGGGCTGCCAAAAAGGAAATGAGATAAGAGAGAATTTTCCAGCTTTTTGTTATCAACATTGATCAGCAAATGGCCTATATAAAGGGACCTTTTTGGCCGACTTTTCTTGAGTATATTTGGGGCAAAATGGGTCAAGAAACTTGGGCCAAAATTACCCTTTGCTTGGGCCTCAAAAGGGTTAAGTTTTGGGGCTGATTTTGGGCTTCTCTTGGGTCAAAATGTGGTCAATATTGGTGGCTACCTTTTGTAGTTGTTTGGGCCAGATTTGGTTGTGCTTTGATAGGCCAACTTTAAGCTTCATTTGGGCTACCATTAGGTCTAATAATCCATGGTGTTTCTGCCCGTAATCGGCCCACGAAACTTAGTTCGTTAGCGTAAGTAGGTGATGCACCTACTTGTCACCTACGAGCTTAGAAAAGTCGAGCAAGCACCTCACTTGTTTTATCTCATTTTCAAAACCCTCATCCTTATACTTTAACTTAACACTTATATACATTTTACCATTTCAAATTCTAGGCCAAAGTATCCCTTCACAATCTCGAGCTCAAATACCTTCATCGATATTTACTTAGTCACATAGGTTTTGAAAGGTACGGGGTGTTACATCCTTCCCCCCTTAGAGTCATTCATCCTCGAATGAGGGTAATGCATATAGAGCTCTAGTCCCTTAGGATTTTTTGAAATTTCAGTAGAGTTTCCTTTATAATTGGGACTATCCAAAAACCTGAAACTCAGCAAAAGTCCAGCACGATGCCTCACAGGGCTATACAACTATATACAATTAACTGTAATCATTTTCACATGTTCAAACCTGATCATATTTGCATAGTATGAAGAGTATCAAGAACATAGGAATATGACTTACCTCTATACTATCTTCAAGTTATAAATAACTGGGGATGCTTTTTTGTCATTTCTTCCTTGGCTTCCCACGTCATTTCCTCGATATTATTATTTCTCCACAACACATTTACTGAGGCTACTTCTTTGGTTCTGAGATTCCTAACTTGACGATCTAGGATAGAAATTGGTACTTCCTTATAGGATAAGTCTTCAAAAACTTGAACATCTTTGATAGGCATAATACGTGAAGGATCTCCTATGCACCTTCGTAGCATCGATACATGAAATACAGGATGGACTGTCTCCAATTCTGTATGTAAACCTAGCTCATATGCCACTTTTCCTACCCTCCGAATGATCCTGTATGGTCCAATGTATCTTGGACTAAGCTTTCCCTTTTTACCAAATCGCATAATGCCTTTCATGGGCGAAACCTTTAGGAAAACCCAATCACTAATATTAAATTCGAAATCCCGACGTCGCACATCTTCATATGATTTATGCCTACTCTGGGCTGTTAGTAATCTTTCTTGGATTAGCTTCACCTTCTCCATTGCCTGATTAACTAGGTCTGGCCCTAATAATCCTGCTTCTCTAATTTCAAACCATCCAATCAGTGATATACACTTTCATCCGTATAAAGCCTCATAAGGAGCCATTTGAATGCTTGCATGGAAGCTACTATTATAAGCAAACTCAATTAGTGGCAAATGGTCATCCCAACTCCCTTTAAAATCTAGTACACAAGCTCGTAGCATATCTTCGAGTGTTTGAATAGTGCGTTCAGCTTGTCCATCTGTCTGTGGATGAAAAGTTGTACTGAGACTTATTTGAGTACCTAAGCCTCTCTGGAAAGACCTCCAGAAATTTGCTGTAAACTGAGCACCCCTATTTGAAATAATGGAAATTGGGACACCATGAAGTCGAACTATTTCACTAATATACAACTTGGCATAATCTTCAGCAGTATAAGTTGTCCTGACTGGCAAGAAGTGAGCTGATTTTGTAAGTCTATCTACAATCACCCATATGGAATCATACTTCCGATAAGTACGAGGTAAGCCTGTAATAAAGTCCATGTTGATCACCTCCCATTTCCAGGTAGGTATCACTATACTTTGAGTTAGACCTCCGGGTCTCTGGTGTTCAATTTTTACCTGTGGACAATTCGGGCATTGGGCTACAAACTCTGCAATATTTCTCTTCATATTATTCCACCAATAAATCTGTCGAAGATCATGATACATCTTCGTCGCTCCTGGATGGATTGAATAGCGGGAATAGTGAACTTCTGCCAAAATTTTCTCCCAAAGCTCCCCGACGTTAGGTACACATAGACGACCTTGATATCTCAGAACCCCATCTTCCTTAAGCTCTATTAGTGGTTGCTTTTGTTGTGGAATTTCCTCCCTCACTCTTACTAATTCTGGATCATCATATTGTCTTTCCTTTACCTCTGTCATAAGTGAGGATTCCGCTGTGCTTTGAATAACAA